>BGPR01018831.1:422-23127 GCA_013235015.1 Araneus ventricosus | reverse complement strand
AAAATAATAAAAAATAAAATGAAAATAAAAATAATAAAATGAAAATAGTAAAACAAAAAAAAAAGAAAATTAAGAGAAGCTATGTTGTTGAAAGGAGATTTCCTTTCTTTGAATAAATTATAAATATATTTATATGCTTTTTAAATGTTTTTCGTTCTGTGCTTTTTAAAAAAATTTTGTACGTTTTGTATAATTTATTTGGTCTATTTGTATATTTTTGTGGTTTTCGTAATTGTTTTTGTATAAATATTTTTGATGACTCTATTCGCTTTATATGTTTGTAAATATTTCATGTAATTAAATTATATAATGATTCGAAAAACTGTAAATATTAAATGTCTAAAATGTCTATTTTTTTAAAAAAAATATACTTTTCAAACGATTTCTCGATCAAATATAACTGCTCATTGACATCATCTGAATTAAAGGTGAATATATTGCAGGAAAACATTATCACCCGTGTTTGATTAAATAATTAAACACATAATAAAAAGCGTTAAATAAATTCTGAATTTCATAAACGCAACTTTTATCTCCATTTCCTCTCAAAATATGTACATAGGAGATAGTAGTTTTTATTTTCTTGTATACGAAGTAAACAGAGAGTATTGTAATCGCAAAAAATTCGATCTCGAGATTTTGATGAATGCCCCCGTTTCAGAGCTCCTTAGTACGAAAATAAACATGTCTGGAAATATGCCTGTCTTTGGACAGGATAACTAAAAATCGAAAAGAATAAGATGAATGAAATTTCGCATGAAGTCTTTTATACCAAGTTTGTAAATTCGTACCTAACTTTGGACGAAATTGGTGCACTGGAAGTTTGTCTGTCTGTCCTTTAGAGTACATGTGAGCAGGATATCTCAACGACAAAGATAAAATTTGGTGCATGGTTTTATTACTCTATTTGAAGATCTGCATCAAATTTTGGATCCGATTTGTCTATTCGTGTGTTCGCGAATGCGATGACTCAAAAAAGCGACAAGCTAAATGTTTTTAGTAAGAATCTTGACATTACGATTTTTGATGTGTATCTTGTTTTGGACTAAATTCTTCAAAGTGTACTCTATCTGCTTGTTTATCTGTTCGTATGTATGTGAACAAAATAACTCAAAACTGCCAAAAAAAAAAAGATAAATGAAATTTTATATGATATTTTTTCACCAATATTATAGATACGTGTTAAATTTTGGACACAATCGATCAAGGGGAAAACCTTCAAAATGCATATTTGATTATCTTCAATATACTATGATTTTGGACACAATCGGTCATGGGAAAACCTTCAAAATGCATATTTGATTATCTTCAATATACTATGATTTTGAACACAATCGGTCAAGGGGAAACCTCCAAAATGCATATTTGATCATCTTCAATATACTATGATTTTGGACACAATCGGTCAAGAGGAAAACCTTCAAAATGCATATTTGATTATCTTCAATATACTATGAAGCTAACCATAAAATGCGCCGTATTGTACAAGTGTACGAGAAAGTCAAGGAAAGATCATTATTCCTGGTTTAATACACACTAGTGCAAATTTTCATGGTGTTCGCATTACTTGGAAGTTTAGACATTCTATAAATTAATCCCTTGTTTTCTTAGCTCTCATTTTTAGATATTTCCGAAGCCGAATAGATTACTAATCTCCCTTGATCTTGGAGAAATTAGATGGTATATTTTTATTTAAATAATATTATCCGAAACTAATTTTAGAGTAGAAGAATAACTTCAGAATATTGCAATTTTTAAAAATTTACTAATATAACTCGATTACAGCAATTTTTTGAAAGTTAATTTTCACATCTTTTAATGCTTTTTTGAAGAATGTTAACATCTGAAGTGGCACGGATCTAATTGGAGCCGATAAAATACCATTGGAATTATTTTTGATTCGGACTGGACCAGATCAAGATCTAGAAATAAATAAATAACGGTCTCCAAACACAAAAACCTGGACGAATAATTGAGTATTATCAATTATTTTTACATTTAGAGTCCAGAGGAAAACGATTTGAGAGATTGAAATATAGATTTTGTTCATTTCATTTCTGTTTTAACCTTGAGATCGGTGAAATCTGAGAGTTATTGTTTGCTTTAAACGTATTATTTATGTGGATCTTCTGCCTAGCTTCGATTACTTATTTGTCCTAAATGTACGAAATATATTTCAGCCCTTAATGGCTTTTGATGTTTATTTTCGTTTCGACTCCAAGATATAAGCAATTAAAATCTTCATTTTGTTTCATGTATCATAAACACGAAGAAAAGTATGAAGTTAAATTGATAGCTATTAAATTGGAAAGTTGTGGCAATTCACCCTTTATGAAAAAGTTTTTTTTAATCATTAATTTTTCTAGGATTTTTATCTAAATTATTAATTATTTATAATTTTAGAGCTGAATACCAATTTAAACATGAAATGAGACAAAGCCAATATTATTGGCGGACAAACCGGTAGCCAGAGGCGGATAGCACTCCATATTAGAGAGAGACATTTTATGTTCGATCTCCGTAAGGTGGGCTTTAAAATTCCTGTCCTTACATGTGTGTATACCATGTCTTTTTTATGGTATAGTGGTATAGTTTTCTCTATTCTAACCGTGTACTCATCCCACATTTCATCAAAATATATCCATTAGTTTTTCAAAAATTCAACAAAATGTGCGAATTTTCTTAATTTTGAACACCAGTTTATAAATCGCAGTGAGGCAAATTAATCTTTTTGTTGTACAACTAGGAGTCATCATCAAATAAGTATTGTCTTCAAACATTAGTCTTTACTTTCGGTAGCTTATGCAACTTCACGTCCGTTACAGCATTTACTGCTTCAACTTCTACATCTGCCTTTGAACTTTTCTTTCCATATCAGTTTTTAACCGAAGTCCAGAAAAAAAAGACCTTTGTGTCCCTGCAGCGCACAATATTTGTCCTGTGTTTGTCAGCTCCCCGTGATGGAGAGCTCTCCAGCGGAAGAGTTTCACGCGGTCTCCCGTCGAGGGCGCTACTGGTAATTGCCTTCCTTTCATTCAAATGTGCACGGTGTAAAATGCCAAGTGCGAGAAGAAGTTCGAGTGGTCTGACATTTAATCCAATTTAAACCTCATTGTTCGACGAAAATGAGGTGAAAAGATTTCTGCTTTCAACGTTCACGCTGCAATTTTTTTTTCAGAGTTTTTCTTTTTGAAAATCCGTTTGAGTTTTTCGTAATAGGATAAAGTGGAGAACAGAAAATTAAAAATTAGTGTATAGAAGTTGTCACCAAAGATGTGTAAACTCAATCAATTCCGTTTGAAGAGCATTTGTGAGTATTCGTGTCTAAGTGTGGATAATCCTCCGCACATGTGAATATTAAAATGAACTTGGGAAAATTTGGAGTTAGAATTTTTTTGAATTTAGTTTAAAAGTTCGGATAATTCAGTAATGCAAATAAGTTTTATTCTGGTTTAAAGTAAGTGGATTATTTTAAGTTATTTTGAAAATTATCTTTGCAGTATTGAATGTAAGAGGTATTTCCATTTAAAATATTTCAGATGAAACAGAAAAATCTGATTACTCATGGTTAAAATCGCAAATTTAATCTAACTATAATGAAAGTTCAATGTTCGTTTTATGTAGTTGTTAAACAGCTACATAGCGAAATTTTCATCCTAGTTTAACAGTAAGTTTTTTAAAGTTCCCAACGACTCACGAAATTATTTTTGAAGCAAATAATAAACAAATCGTCAGATCTTAATGAACTTCTAATTAAATATATGTATGAAGGTGTTTCTTCCTCATATGCTGTAGAATGACTTAAAGGATCCCATAAGTTATTGTACACCAGAAAATGAATTTCAGATAAGAATTCAGTCTTTAGACATAGACTGAAAGTTTCAATTATAATTTTTATAATTATTTTTCTTCTCTTGCCTTTAAATGAACTATTTTTATGATGTGGTTGGGAATAGGTTTAAAACGCATCACCTTTTCTACTGATTGAAAGACTGGTTACCTCAAACTGGCAACGAAACAAAAGATCTTTTATTTATTTTTTTTTAACCGTGATTAAGTTGCCTCTGGCAACAACTTTTATGACAAGGAATTAATGCACAGAAAGCATTTTTGGAATTATTCTGTATCAAGACATTTTTTAAAAATCTTAATATAAATAAAAGTCACTGTGGGTTTGTATGTATGTTCCACATCTCCTCCTAAACCACGGCACTGATTTCAACCAAACTTTGCACACTTGTTACTTAAGACAAGGGGAAGATTATTGTCAACTTTTCGAAGTGCAAAAGTTAATTAAACAATCAGTTAATTAGAAATTAACCGAAACCGTGTTTCCTCAATAACTTCGGCGCAATTTCTTCCACAAAAAAGATTTTTATACCAACTTAAAGTTCAAAATTTTACCTTTTCAATGATACCAATTTTATATCTGTTAAATTTTTCCTTCAATTTTTATTAATTTTAAAAATGTAATAAATAATTGATTACCTGCAGGCGATTTTGAAATAACGAAAATTTTACTCTGTTGCTAGGCAAACGGTTAGACTTTGAACTAATGTACCTTTGTTTCTGAAATTTTTGCTTAGTTTTATAAATTTATTTTATAAAAGAAGAGAGAGATCATCATCAACTTTTAAAAGCCCTAATCTTATTAAAATTTCAGTTAATTGGAAATTAAGCAAGATATGGCATTTCCCGTGATATTTTTTGAAAATATGTATTATGTCACAAAAACTATTTTTACACATATTTAAAGTTTAAAAAAATTAGCTTTTCATGACACAAGTTTCATTTCCGTTCAATTCGTTGCCCACATTTTAAAAATTTTCAAAAATTAAGTTGTGTATAAAATTTACAATTTGTAACACTTTTTTTTATTGGTGAAGAACAAGAATACATAACAAGAACTGTTGCTATCTCACATTAGAAGAATTCTGGATGAAGACTAATATTATTATTTTTTTATTCATATTTATTTCAACGCTTTTTCGTAGTTAAAAATTTACTATGTAATTAATTGTCCCAAAACATCCGTTAAAATCTTTCTTATACTCCAAGATTTATGAACAAAATTTGAAGTACCTATGAAACAAATATTAGTAACTTATGGAGAAAATTAGCTATCGACGTTTATAAAAGTCGCCTGGTTCAATTGATATTCTCATTTTAATTATAAAACATTTCAGAAGATAAAAGAATTTTGGGTATTGTAATTTTCTATACCAAAGTAGTTTTTAACATCAAAAATATTTTAATCCCGAGCAACGCCAAGCATAACAAGCTAGTATATGAATAAATGTCCTGAAGATTATGATAATAATGGCAGATTGAGGAACATTCGGCTGTGGCATTAAGTTGCAACCAAACTTAAACGGCACCATTCGCGATCAAGTTGCCTCTGGCAACAACACCATATTCATGACAAGAACTTTTGGAACCAACTACGCAGACTAACGTCAATATACAGTGGCATTTTAAGGATTATTTTCAAACAAGAAATGAAAAAAAAATACGAATAAAAGTTTGGAAAACGTCTGCTATTACTACACTGTTGATATTTTATACTACCAATTTGCTATGCAAATATATTCTGAAGGGCCTATGAGCACGCTCTAAAAATCCTCCATTTTAAGATATATGTATCTGTGTGCACCCAAGTCGTCATTTGCATAAACACATCTGCAACGCCATTCTGTATCTCACTAACGTATCATTACCTTCATGATGGTAACAAAGGCTGCAAAAACGGACGAGTCAGTAATTGCAGGTATTGCGTATGCAAAGCCGAAAATCATCACCCTCCCTAATACCAGATCTTGTCCAGATTTCGACCTTCCCCCACCCCTACGTGCCTTGCAAACGATTTTAGAGGGGTGGGGGTTGTCATACACCATTCGCATCGTTTTCAATAGAAACGGGGGAATGATGTTTGAAAATGAAGCCTCTTTGGTGTCAAGCGACACCTATAGGGCATATTATGCTGAAAGCCCTCTATTGAAATAGAGAGGGGCCGGGGAGTTTTGCCGATTCCTTTTAGCCAATGGCATTAGGGATAGTGATTATATCCTGAATATATGTTGGAGACAGATATTCGTTTTTCAAGGTAATTGTGAAGTGAGATTGCATATTTGGAAATTTGAGATCAAACATAATTAAATAAAAAAGATGACGTTATGTTTTTTTTTTTCTATGAACAATTTTAAAACATTTGAGCGAAGGTAATATCAAAACAAACTCATCTTTCAATTTTTCAGCTATCATTCGTAAATTTTAGAAAGAAAAAAAAAACTTTCAATTTATTATTATTATTATTACTTTCGCGTATACGAAGAAAATTAAAAGAAAGTATTCTGATCGTCAAAAAATTCGATTTCAAGATTTTGATGAATCACTGCATTTTAGACCTCACAGAGTACAAGAAAAATAATAACAAAACTTTTTTTCAATTACATCTGTCAGTCTGTCTGACTGTGATCACGATTACACGAAAACTCGGTGGCGACTCGTCCATAAGAGCTGCAGAGCTGCATTCCCCCGAAATTATTTTAAAAGATGGTATTTTCGTTTTTATTCTAATTGCAGAGGCGGTCCGAGGGGCGGGAAAACCGGGCAACTGCCCGTGGCGCCAAAATCCAAGGTGGCGCCAAAGTGGGAACGTGAAGGAGGGGGAAAAAATGGTTTAATAGACATGAGAGCTCCGAAAAAATGACAAATAATTCTCCAAATTTACTTTTTTCACAATTATGCAGTGTGGTTGTCCTTTGTTACATTGAAAATGACCTCATCGGTAAATTAGCTTTTCTTAATTGTTCTTGAAAAAGTTCACGTCGATCAAACCAAGTGTAAGTAATGTCTCTTTTCGAGGCACTTCTCTGTTGTTCTCAACAGAAATTCAGTGGCACTTGCACAGTGGAATGAGTTTAATGAAACCACAAACAATATTTCGCTTTTTCAGCGCTATTATACATCTCCACAATTAAGAGAACACATCTCACTCAGATGTGGACTTGGACTTTGGAATTAATATTTCGCAAATTATTCAGTTATAAAATTGTTCTCTAATTTGAGCCCACACGTTATTTCGATTATGTTTTATTATTTTTTTTTTTACCGAAATTCTGTTTAAATTAACACTCTTTTCACCTTGCACTGCCAATACTGACTGCTTTTTCCGAAATTGATTACCATTTATGGATGAGGGCTCTTCTGTCATTTTTCGCTAATCCATTCAATTCTTATTTTCAGATTCACATTAATTAAATTTTTTATGTTGCTCATGAAGTATTTTGATCATCTAACTGGTAGTTAGCTTTGGTGAACTTGTAAAGTTTTCGTTTTTGCGCATATGTGATTGGGTATGCCACAATATTAATAGCGTTGCCTTAAATATAAAATATGCTTTATGAATCGGTCAGCTGGTTGAAAATTTTAGCAAAAAAGGGTGGCAAAAATTTTCCTAATTTTCAGGCCATGTGTGAACTGCTAATACTAGTTGAATTGAAAAAACTAAGCCTGTTATTATACTAGTTGTCTTTGATAAATATAGCGCCAATGTCAATACGTATCACCATAACGATTAAATCAGTAAATTAGTTCTATAAATAATGACTACAAATAAAAAATCACCAATGGACTCTACTATCGGTTTAAACACTGGAATATCATTTGCTTTATAGTGATACCATCAGTGGCGTAGCGAAGATAAAAGGTGCCTGAAGTATGTTATGTACCTCCTTTTTATGAAGTGGAGCTTGTTAATTCGAAAGTTTTTAATTCTAATTCATCCGTGATTCTAATTTTTCCACTGGTGCTGTGGTTTTAATGTTAATACAATATTAAACGTCTATAATTAGAATTTATTTTTCTTATTTCAAAGTCAAAAACTAAAAATTGTAGAAAATTGTTTTTATTTCTGAATTTTTTTTTCGTTAGTTAAATTTGTATGATATTACTTGCGCCCTTACTGATTGTCAGTGAATAATTTATTAAGGTCTTTAATTCAAAGGACTTTATTGTTCCACAATGTATTAAATCAAAAAAGAGTGAAAAATTTCTTGTTTATACAATGAGGGGCTGTCCATAAATAATGTCACACTTTTTTTCAATATTTTTGACTCTCCTTCCCCCCTTTGTCACAAAGTGTCACACTTCACCATACCCCCTCCCCCCTTGTCACATGTCACGCTATATTACATAAACATATACTTGCAGTTCAGAAACAAAGTACTACCTTATAGATCACATTTCAAATTTTATTTTTAAGCTTTAACTATGTGTTTTAATGACATTTGTGAGCAGGGGGAGGTTTTCTTCTAATGTTTTGGAATATTTGCTGCTACCATATTCTTAGAACCTACCCTGAATACCTTTTTCGAAAAGAAAGGAATATAAGTGAAAAAAAATTACATGAAAGTTGTTTTAGCCCTGATTTAAAAAATACCCTCAAATTCTGGTAATTTCGAATTAACTTCAAAATTTAATCTGCTGAATTTAAATGTTTTTATTTTAACCAAATGTGTGAGGTCACACTTTTTGTTACCCCCTTCTCCCCACTTGTCACAAACTGTCACAATTTCGCGAACCCCCCTTCCAAGCGTGACATCATTTGTGGACGGCCCCTGAACTTATTTTTTAAATTACTAATCGTTTTATAATTATAATTATTTTATCTATTAAAATCATTTACTGTTTATTTATTAATTACTAGCCGCCTTCGGCGACCAGCTTGTTCGCCGGGAATATAATTTCAAATGAATCTTTTGGGTATAATTTGATATTCATGGTTCTCTTAACAAAGTAATTTTAAATTCCAAATCGTGATAGAAATTTAACCCACCACCTATTCTATTCGTTGTCTGCAATAACGTCCTTAATGGAGTCGATTAACTGTATGCGTCCTGTATCATACAATGGCATCAACTTCACTCACTTATTCCTCTTGAAAATACATATTTTATTTTAACTTTAAAATGGATGCATTTATTTTAATATGCATAATTTGGATAATATGCATTTTATTTGACTTCCAGCAGCATGTTAATTGGATAAAAATATGCTGATTAAAACCTATCATTAAACATTAAAATATTACCTTAGTTTTTAACAATGGAAGAGAAACACGCAAATAAATATTTGTTTAAACAATGAAAACGGTTTGAATTGCGTTGCAACAATGAAAAGTATTGTTGTAAATTGTGCCAAAAAATATTTTAAAAATTTATTAAAATTAGAGAAAAAATCGGACGGGAACTTAATTGATATTATTGAAAAGATAATTTTTTGCGCTTTCAGATGGTGTAAAAATGATTTTTGTGCTGCAATATTTTCGAAAGTTATTAAGGAAAAACACCAAAATTTTGCTTAATTTTTGATTAATTAAAATTTCAAAAAAGTGCTCCGCCCCCCAAATATGTTTGTGCCAAATTTCGTAGCTCTGGGTCCAGCGGTCTGACCTATAGAGTGCCAACATACACACAAGCAGACACACATTCTCTTTTATTAGTAGTAGAGATATATTATATGAATTATCCAAGTTCCACTGATTTTCGTTTTAAAAATGTCCTACCCTAAAATATCACCCAAACCCTAAAATAGTTTCTGCTCCCCACCGGCGACCGTACCGCCCCCCCCCCTGCTCTAAATCGCAACGGTATAGTGACTTTTCCATACAAGTCATAAAATTGTGCATCAACGCTCTTTTGACAGGCGGTTTTACAACTGATAAGAAGTTTCGGTAGTGGTTGCAACACTTTAAATATTATCTTCAACGTGACATTTGGCGAAATTTGATATTCGAAAATCATGGGATGATATTTCTTCTCATATATAATATTAGCTGGATGCTAAACGTTGCTCGGTCTTTTTAGCAACAAAACTTTACTGGTGACTAGAAACGGAACAATGTTATATAAAAACATGCTATTTATATAAGACGGAAAAATACGAATTTAATGGAAATTGAAATTTATGCCAAAATGCTTTACCTTTTCCAACGTGTTCTTTTGAAATAAAGCATTTTATTTTAAATATTTTGGCCTAAATATCTGCGCATGGCCAAATTTAAGAGTAAAAATTTATCGTTGGATAATATTGTAATCGAAGTAAATATTGAATGAAATAAATAATTTTTGTTTGAATTATTATGCGTGAAAAACTAAACAACATATCTTGGAAAAGAAACTACATTTCCCCAAAACAATATCAAAACAATTATTTTTTAAAAATCATCGCCACTGGACACTATCCTCGAAGATCAATCTGTGCAGTGTAGTCACTTCCTGTCAGTGGAGGGAGAGGGAGGAGATAGGATGTTCTTCCGCCGGAAGGAAAAGTGATTTCTTGATCAGTGATTTCGGACGCCCCCGCCACGAGACCTATCGAGGGATGAGGTGAGTATCAACAGGTCACCTGGCGCGCGAGTGGAACTGTACCGTGACTCTCGACTCGCGCCCCCAAGGATGCTCCGCTTTTAATGAGTGGGATCTGCGCTTCAATAATCTCAGGATACCGCTAGTCACGAATAAACGATACGGGGATAATCTGTCAAATGATTTTTGTTTGAATCTTTAAACAGTGATTCGGGCCCTTTAATGTCCAGAATTATTTAATACATCTAAAAATATTCTGATATGAACAGTTAGATTGGATAATTATACATATTGGATCTGTTTATTGTAGAATTTTTCCATTAACTTAACTGTCTTAGCAGTTCTCGACCTTATAATATTTCGAATCCAACTCCTATATTTTCTCTTCTAATGAAGTTTGGCATTTACAAGGGAAAAAAATGTTATTAATACCAATTTATCTTTGTTGTTACTTAATTGCATTAACCTGTTTTTAAGAGTAATATATTTTTTCAGCAGAACTAATCGTTTTTAAATTTGATATCAATAATTGGTTTTTCAAAATTTTTTGTCTGATTTTTATCTTTTGAGACCTCTACCCCTTCCCGCAGAGGGAACATACCCCAAAGTTCCAAAAAAAGTTATTCTTTTCTTAACTTAATACTTCTTAAAAATTTTACTTTCTTGTGTGCAAAGTATAAAAAGAGAAAAAACTATAATCATCAAAAAATTCGATTTGGACGAAATCCGTCGATGATTTGACAAACAATCGATTTATCTATTCGTGTATATGTGAATATGATTATTCGAAAGCGCAAAGAATCAGATAAATAAAATCAGGATTGTTGCCTTGACACAGTGGCGAATCCAGGGGGAACTATCGGGCTGCAGCCCCCCAGAGCTAAATCAAAATTCTTGATTTTATTTAAAATCATTACAACTGTTTTTTCTTAATTTTCATATTTTAAAAAAATAATAAAATCGTACAACATTGCTTTCTGGCTTGACAGACTCGAAATTTTTCCTACTTTTCTAGTCATTCCACTTGTATTTCTAGCGTTGACGCGGTCTAAAACATTTTTTTGGCTAGTTATTTGGTTGAATTTTTTATTAAATTATCGAAAGTATTGTAGTGTTCTTTTTGATTCTTATAGTCAGGTGAGGAAAATCTGTAAAGTTAAAGTGCTTTGGTTCACATAAGCCATGAGGTTTGACATTCGTCACTACGATGCAAAATATTTATGGCCTCCTCCCAGAGACCCGAATCCTGGATTCACCACTGCCTTCACACCAAAATTGTATTGGTGTTAAGACAACACTCAACATTGGTATAAACACAACAAATATTATCTCTTTAATTGATTGTATCAAACTTTCGACACATTCGATTAAAGAGAAAATAACCCAAATATATATTCGATTCTTTTTATTATATAACGAAGTTGAACTCAAAACGTGCTGCATTATGGAGGTAGAAAAAGTCGATGCGAGAAAACTCCTACTAGTTGTACTCACGGTCATTTCTGGTTGAGTGGGGAGTGCATTTCAACGATCCCACTTTTGTCCGACGAAATTCGAGATGACCTCAAATTAGAACTATATACTATTTTTATGGAATTTAACCATTTATTAATCTGTATTTATAAAAAGGATTGATTGTGTGTATGTGTGCGACGTTCGGATGAATGTATCGCTCTTACAACCATGAAATTTGTCACACAGGTAATCCAAATGGTGACTCAATGCACCTCGAAGTCCGAACTTTAAAATTTAACGTAGATAAGCTTCTATTTAATGTCTTGTGTTATTTTGGGTGTTTATTCGCGCGAATTTTCCCATAGTATCGTTTCTGAATATCGTAAAAGAAATTGATTTAAATGTTTAAAGTAATTTACTGAATCTTTATAATTTTTTTAAATATTATCAGTTTTTCCAAAACACTGCAAGAATTAAAACTAAAATTCTTGCATCCAACATTCTAATTCCGCTATGGTTTTCAAATTATTTTGAGGTAATAACTGGAATATTTTTTCCTATTTTAAAACAAGTACGGTGTAAATATCTTTTTTATTAATTGTTTTTCAGATGAGTCGAAAGATTTTCTTTTCAAATCCATGGTAAAAAAGGGGGTGGGGTAATTCCTTCTTCTCTGGATTCTTATTAGTTTTGCGTGTCACATGTCATTTCAACCTTGACTTGCGAAGCAGCCAAATAAGAATTAATGGACTCAAGTAACGAATAACGTCATGCGGATATTGCTAGTAATAAATAAAAGGAAATTTAATTTGCATAGCTATTACAAAAATTTTCTCAGTCAAATTTCCTAAAAAAATTTTATTCAAAATAATATAGAATTTGAAAAAAAGATGCGTTCGTTCCCCCACGATTGCTTTGCACGGCCTCTCTTCCCTCATAATCTCTAATTTAAGAAAACCTGCTTTATTCTGGGATTAATTTAACTTTTTCGCTCTCTAGTCTTTTCGTTCGGAAAAAAATGTCCAGACCCAGTGGCGTAGAGAGGGTAAGTGGCGTTCGGGGCTTAGTATGCTTCCCTCGGGAATATTTCGCTTTTAAAAACGACATAAAGGGTCTATCTCTCCCTACCGGCCCATGTTCGGCCTTACACCCTTTAAAGTAGGCCTGGTCGATGTGGGTCTCGATCTATTTATAAAGGGCCTTTTATTTTGTGTCGACATCCTAAGACTAGCTGTCTGGCATCTATTCCCCTTTGTCCCACCCTCAGTCGTTACACCACTATTCAGAATAATAAACATGGAGCAATAAATCTTTGCGATCTTTGAGCATTCTCCCACCAATCTGATATGGAAGTTTGAAGATTAGAATCCAACTTCGGTAACCCTCTGGTGAATCTGTTCTGAAGACGCATGGGTCGTAATTAGGGATGTAACGAATATTCGGCAACTATTCGGTATTCGGCCCTTTTGCCGAATACTAAGCAGATATTCGCCGAATATGTTCAGGATAATAACTTTTTAAAAATCTTATTTTAAATACACATTTAGGAAAGAATATTGCAGAATTTCATTTCAGTGCATTTATTATTAAAAAAAATCCTAACATCTCCCAATTTTATGTTGCATAAAGCATAGGTGTATTTAATAAAGTTATATATAATTTAACATTGCAAAGCCTGCAATTATGATGCAAGAACAATAATTTTTTAGCATTTTAAGGAGGAAGTCTGTTCATACACGTATAACACCAACTAGGGATGTTACGAATATTCATTATTAGACCTATTCGGCCCTTTCCTGAATATTCGATCTGGCTGAATGCTAAACAGATATTTGGAAGAAAAAATTTGGCATAAAATGTTTTTAAAAATGTTGCCTTAAATATATTTAATAAAGGATATTGTAGATTTACATTCCGGTACAATTATTACTATAAAAAAATCTAACATTTATCCAATTTTAAGTTGTGCAGTACATAAGTATATTTAATAATGTCGCATATCATTTAAAGAAGTTTGTTCCATATGTTTTCATATATATTACCAACTTCAGAAAATAAACGAAAACTATATAATGCTTGCAGGTGCTGAATGATATTTTTTTGCTAAATTCGCAAACCTTGGAAATTTTTCCGCATTTTTTCCCGCCACCTGAGAACACTTCGTCCTACCTATTAGAAGTTCTTTATCAAAATAGGAATTTACTTCTAGTAATTTTAATTTACCCGTCCAATTTTCTTCTGTGTTTGCCATTGCTATGTTTTGCAATGACAAACTATTTTTTTAAGCAATCCCAAAATGATGAGATTTTCTCATTTCTTATTTTTGGAATTAAGATATTCAAAATATTACAAATCTACATAAAGGTATTAACATTTTTTTAAATATACAAATAATAAAAAATAAATTTTATTTAATATTAAATTTTTCCATTTTTTTACATTTTAAAATGTAAAAAAATATTTCATTTACAATCAAAAGTGAAATGTTTTTAAAAATCTGATATCCGGCCTGAAATTTGGCCGAATATTCGGTATTCAGCTTTTCGGCCAAATCACTATTCGTTGCATCCCTAATCGTGATCCCGACAAGCCAGAAACTCGACTGTCCGAAATCCCGACATGGCCGAAATTTAGGCAAATGGATTTCTAAATTCAAGGTATTAATCAAGATACGGAAACGGTATTTTACTAATCTCAATATATCATAACTAAATACCAATTTAGTTGAATATTACATATCATTAATTAATATTTTTTATCTCTAAATTATAAATATTATGTCATTAAGGAAATAAATGTTGATAAATTAAAATGATAGTCACAGATTGAAATGAAGATTTAAGAAATTCGGTTTGTTAAAAGAAAATACTTACTTATTCTGTATGCATTGAAATGCAATATATACAGTGAGACATTATGAACGATACTACGAAGATATTTCATCACAGATCGATTATAGATATAATTTTTATAATTTAGTAATTAAAACTTTTAATTAATTATATTTAATATTTAGATAAAATGGCATATAAATAAACCAACTTGAGCTTTTGGATTTAGACATTTATTTGTCGGAGTTCTGTCTGTCAGGGATTCTGACTTGTCGGGATTTCGGCTGTCGCGATTATGCCCGGATATCAAGATGAAGAATTCCATCTCCTGTGGTTCATATTTAGTCAAAAGTGGATAGTTACTCCAGTAAATCAATCTGAATAATGGTTCCCTGAAACTGTCATTTTCTGTCTTGGAGAGGTTTAAATGAATTTTAACATAGGATTATATTCTTCCCATTGGAGTCTCACCAAGGAAATTGATTCACACGACAAAACGCCACAAAACTTGGTATGGGAGATCCTCTATATCTCGGTAACTGCATATGCTAAAAACATAAATAATGTCTTATTTTAGAGACAAAGGGTAACAACAGAAGTTACAGAAAAAAATTGAAAATCGGAATAGTAGTTCAGCGACTACCGAGTCGCAAAGTTGGGCAAAGATACGCATGAATTGGTGACGCGATCCTCTATATCTCAGTAACTACATATGTTAAAAACATAACTAAAGTCTTATTTTAGAGATAAAGAGTAACAACGGAAGTTACAAAAAAAACTTAAACTTAAAAACTTGCTAGAATCTTCGGAAAACAAAAGAGTCACGCGAGGAAAGTACTCCTACGCCTTTAACATCAGCGGCTGTTTGAAAAGACAGCCTCCCGTCATTTTTTTAAAATTCATATTATGTAACAGTGCAATGGCAAATTCTTTCCGAATTTTTTTTTCTTGATGTAGGAGCAGAAAGAAAGCATTTATGCTTGTACCTAATTATTTTGAAAGATAAAATGATTGATTTAAAGCAGACGATAATTTGGTAGCTGAATAAACAGAGGCACAATAAGTTTCATTCGTTTAAATGAAGGCTTCTTAAACTTGTTGTTGTTGTTGCCTTATTTTACTGCAAAAATTTTCCACGGCTCTATCTAAGACCCCGAGAGAACATATGTGTAAGAATTGAAATAGGCCAAAGATGCCTGAACTGATGACACAAAAAGAAATTTGGTTAACTGCATTAATTTGGAAAATTTTTATTTTTATTTCATTCTTCCAAAATGCTTAATTGAACATCTACACTGTTTTTAATCTTAAAAAAATCGATTGTTTTAAAGTCTCCATGGTATAAATTTCAAAATTTTGAATACAGTATAACGATAAACCTTAACTACGAAAGTTTCAATTATCAGCCTTTTCTTAATGCCGTATAGGAGGTAGTAGATTATTACCGAAAGACATTTGGAAAAAGACTTATCTATAAAAATTGAAGCTGGCTTCATCGATATATATTAGAGTTTATAGTCTATGCTGAAAACTGGAAAAGACATGCAGTGTATCGTCAACCCAATGATCCTAATGTATTTTAAAGTAATTAATATCTTCGAACAAAATTCAGCTTTGTTTTAAAATACAAATAATCTATACTCTGAGTAATGATGAAACTCTCTATTTAAGATGGAAATTCAACTTCAAAGAGTTCTTACTACAGCCGTAAGATCCGTCAAGCTGAAAAACATATTACGTCATCCATGTACTCATGTCTTTCTGCGCACTGTCGTGTTGAGTTGTCTTTAACTGCAGTTAAAGTAATGGAAAGTGCCTACTGATATCCCATCGTGCACCATTCTCTTCCTTAATCCAAGAACAAGAATAAGGCGACTTGTAAGGATTTGCGTTTCTTAAGAATAAGTCCGAGAAGGAGATTTCCTACAGGCCTCCCGCTAAACTTGTAGTGGTTCACTTAACGGTTACCCTTTTGTACAACCATTTCTTTCTTTTCACTTTCAGAAAAAGAAAGTAAAGGATTAGCCTTTTCTCGAAATAGAGGGACGTTTACACGCTTGGTCGACTTGTTACAAGGGTTGGGGTTGACTAAAATGCCCCAGACTGCAAAGGATTGCTCTAGGCACAGGTGCGAATATTGAAATTCTAGGAAGACATTGCCAATGAATGAAGTGTGCCAGGCACGTACATTTAATCGGATCTGAAATCCTTCTGAAACTTTGGTCCATTCATGGACCCGAGTTTCGGCCTCTTTGGAACATTTCTCCGCAATGGAAATTCCAACCAAAGCCGAACCTTGAAGACAGCAGGAAGTGAAATTGCCATAGTAATTATTTGATTGTGAAGTGGAAGATTTATGAGTTTCCGAATTGAGAAAGAATTTCAATATGATGTACAGCTTTAATTCGCAGTATTAGATGAATTTATCAATGACAGAAAGATTAACAATATCAATTTACAAATTGATCAGAAATAAGAAATCGACTATTGCATCACTTTAAAGGTAATTCACATACATCTTAGATGTGCCATAATCCACCAAAATAACGGAAATATTCGTGCGCATAAATTTTTAAAAAATTAACCATATTCATATTTTATTAGCTTACTCATATGAATTCTTGAATAGATAATTCTGTGTGAGAAGTAGACATTCTCATCTATTATTTCTGGTTCCTGACTGTTTAGGATCAAACGTTCTCTTACTGAGGTGACATGGAAGTTTAAGGAGTGGGATGCCACTTCATTTTTTGTTCTTGTCATCTAACCACGGTTGAAAAGTGCGTCGTGTTGCTTCAAAACGGGACGTGAATATAAACAACTAAGATTGTTTGTTATATTAACGTCTCTACCTATGCCTGGCATTCAAAAAGAGATAATATATTTGCATTCAACATGATGCAGTCCAAAATTCCCAAAATAATTCGATGAAAATTCAAATGCTTATAAAATCTGTTAATTTTATCGATTATTAAGAAAAAAAGTAACATAAGAAAGGCGCAGTTCGGGTCCGCGCAGTAGATTTTTCGTGAAAACGTCGGGATAAAATCATAAAATAAGTGTTTCGTATGTAATTTGATTATCAATCTCTTTAATACAATATTTATTCAGAGTAGTAAATGGTTACAGAATAGATAAATCACAGGCTACCACGTACCAATTCTACATGCGATAAACTTGTGATTTATCTATTCTGTAACCATTATACATAGAACTCTATGTAAATATGGTATTAAAGAGATTGATAATTAAATTACATATTAATACGAAATACTTGTTTTATGATTTTATCCTGACGTTTTCACGAAAACTCTACGGCGCAGACACAAACTGCGTCTTTCATATGTTTTATTTAGAGTAGCTTTTGATGGCACCATCTGTTGACATTATATAGAACTACATTTCGCGTATGCGCAGTAAGACATTATTTACTACAAATGCTCATATTTCCCGCCATATTCAAATTTTAATAGAATGTTTCTTTCACATATTGTCAAGTATTCTGAAAGTTTCGTACAATTCGAAAGAAAACTCTGCATGTTATAATCAAAAAACATGCGGAGTTTGAAATTTTCAATTTAATACAGATTTTTAATTATATTTTGATAAATATTTTTATTGTCTCACTTTGGATCCTAGTAATACTCCTCAAGCTCTTTAAAATGACACCAACAATCAACCTTCTAGCTAAATGCGTTTCCACGCTACATTTATTTATAACCTTACATAAATCTAATTCATAACAATCACGTGCATGCGCCTACACTGGTACGATGACGTCACAACAAAACAAATACTATGCGACAAACTCTTACAGATATGATCTGTCCGATGTGGGATCAACCATTCTTTTCGCATTATTAGTCTCGTAGTTATTACCGATTCAAATCTGACGGTATTTTGTCACACAGGAGAGTTCGACCGACTATCACTGTTACGAGCGGAAAGACGTTTTCACATCAAAACATCTAAGTCTATTAAACTCAGAAAAGAAAAAACCGTTAAAGGAAATGAACATTCGAAATCTAGTCAGTTTGCAATAGATTTGGTGTTTCTTCAGATGACCAAATAAATTTCATCCTACATTGTTATTTATTTTCAAGTAGTGTTCATATCATTTATATGTAAGTAATGCATATCTCATAGAAAAATCTACAAAGGGCGTATGTATAGTTATATTCTTATTCAGCTAAATTACATTTGAACGAAGAAAACTATAGAGTTATTGCAGTAAACTTAGACCCTTACTTAATTAAAGTTCAGTCCTCAAATATTGCATTCATCACCCCTTGTGTTGAATTTTGAAAACGATTTTAACTCTAACAGCATAGATAGCGAAAAATAAAGTCATCAGCCGAAATGAAGAGCATCAATGATTTAGTATCACATATCATCGTAACAAATTTTACCATTTATTTACCCATTAGTTATTTTGTATTTTCATTTGTATTCGCAAAAGAAATTATCACGCTCTTTCCAATAGTCACTTCTGGTATTTAGTTTTTTTTATCAAGTTTGTTTAGTTTGCTATCTTACATGTACAGGGCTTTTCGACAAGATATCTTTAGTATCATTCTCATTTTATTCCCAGTTGCTCGATTTATTTATTTACTTACAACCCGTCCCGGCCTAGCCTACCCAAGAGGGTGTAAGACCTTCCACAGGCCGGAGGGGAAACATAAAACAAAAGAAATTAATTACATTAAAAAAGAATTTATAAAGAACGCCAAGAGCTGAGCAGTACAATTTAAAAATCATCGTTTACAACAATGAACTCAAAAAAAAAAATGATTAAGTGCAAAAACACAAAACGCAAAGAGCAAAAACACAAAAAGCTTGACATTCAAAACTCAAAACACAAAAAGATTAAGAGCAAAAACATAAAAAGCTTAACATTAAAAACTCAAAACACAGAAGGATTAAGAGCAAAAACACAAAACGCAAAAACCCAAGGAGCAAAAACACAAAAAGCTTAACATTAAAAACTCAAAACACAAAAGGATTAAGAGCAAAAACACAAAACGCAAAAACCCAAAGAGCAAAAACACAAAAAGCTTAACATTGCTCGATTGTAATATACAGTTCAAGCTTATTCTATACTAGCAGTACCCATACAGCGTGTCCGTGATGATTCTTGGAATATTTCTTTTCAAGCCAAGATTGGTAAGACATGTGACACGTTGAGATAATAATAGTTCAGCGAAAAGGGAATATTTTTCCAGTTTCTGCCGAGGATCTGCGAAGAAACTCTTTGTACCATCAATAAAACAATTAATCAAAAAACAATAAAAAAAGGTATTTCGATCGTCCTTTTTTTAAATTATAAATAAAAGTTCCAGTCATTATATACCTCAAAAAATTTGAAAAGGATAACGAAATTAGAATGTATGATTCAAGAATTCAAATTCTTAAAATTTTTTCGGAACAAAAAAAATCAGAAAATAACATTAGACATTCAAAACAAATTTAATTAGAAAGCTGACTGTTTGTTCTATCCGATGATTCTCCGATTTTTTTCTACGATCATCAGGAATGATACTGCTCAGTGTAGTACTTTCTGAGGAATAATTAAATTTTTATTTCTTTTTAGCTGCCTAAAACAAAGGATCCGGAGAAGCTAAATAATTTTGTAGCTAAATTTTTAAAATTTTGTTTTCTTCCCCCTATACTCCCGTGCTTTTAGTTCCTATGAACTCCGCCCCCCCCACCCGACCTTTAACCCCCAATTGCTGCCACTGATAGTGCGAACAAATACATGCAAAAAAAATCACCCAAAACAATTCAAAATATTAAATAAAAATTTTCTACATCAAATTTTAAAATCAGGGCTATTGAGTCGTCATTAATACTACCGTATATGAACATGATAAGACGCAACAAGTTAGATGATTGAAATTTGGTGTATAGTCTAGATACCAAAATTGTAGATCTATATGTATTTTTGGACCCAACTGATCATCGGAAAGAGGACCAAACGGATATTCGCTTCTCTTTATTATACTACGAAGTTAAACACAAAACAGGCCGTATTGAGTAAGTATACGAGAGAGTGGAGGGGAGAACTTCCCCATTGGTTACCTAGATATAATAGCATAAATATAAAATCATTAATTTATTTGGAATGTTAAAAGTTTCAGGTCATTGATAGTCCTATATTGACAACTCTGGCTAAAATCGTAAGTGAAACCATAAAACCACTTTTATTTTGTTAGTCCACCCCAAAATGAGTATAGGCTCTTCATGGGCAGTGGGCCTCGCCTAATCATTTCCGCCGATGTCCGGAAATCGGGGGATCATCTCATTGTTTGCGGGCACGTGCCCGATAGGAAGTGGTGCATCCCGCCCAAATCACTGGACTTTTTAATTTTTTCCTCTTTTTTCCACCTGGGGCTCGTCACTTCCGTTCCGTTCTTCGGTGAACTCGTTCAGGCGCAGTAAATTTCCGGAACGCACGTGATTTCTGTCCGTAACAGAGTGCGGGATCAAAGTTTGGGTGATAAATTCGTGAAAGTGAAACCGATTTTGAAGTGAGAGGGTGGCATTGGTGCAACTGGACATTATGCCCCCCCCCCCCGGTAAATGTTTAAGGTGGAGCCTTAAAAAATTAAACTCACCATAATCACTAGTTATAGAAGTGTCTCTTTTTTGAGATACTTAATCACTCTTTATAATACTGTCAGTCAATGGCGAATCAGCCCCCCCCCCCCCGTCGGGGGATAAGCCAGAATTCTTAATTTTATTTAACATCATTACAACTGTTTGTTCTTAATTTCCCTTTTTTTAAAAAAATAAATAAAATCGTGACAACATTGCTTTCTGGCTTGACAGGCTCGAAACTTTTCCTACTTTTCTGGTCTTTCCACTTGTAGCGTTGACGTGGACGAAGACATTTTTTGGCTAGTTATTTCATTGTATTTTTTATTAAATTATCGAAAGTATTGTAATGTTCTTTATGCTTCTTACTGTCAGGTGAGGAAAGTCTGTAAAGTTAAAGTGTTTTGGTTTAAATAAGCCATGAGGTTGGACATTCGTCACGACGATACAAAATTTTTATGACCTCAGCCCCCCAGACCCAAATCATGGATTCGCAATGCTGTCAGCTGATTTAAATTTTTAAAAAATATTATCATTTAGTAAGCGTAATAAAATACAGTAGAATCCACATTACATACAACTTCCAAATATGAAAAGTCTCTGTATAGAACTTTTTTCACGAATCTTGGATTTTCAATTGCAAAACATTTTCTGTAGATCGAATAAAATTTCTATATATCGAACAAAAATTTTCACATAAAAAATTAATTGTACCTGTTGCAGACAAAACGCGACAATTGATTCCGTTCATAAGAAGGAATATAAATGAAATAAATTGTAAAAAAAAATTAAATGAAAAAACTGTTTCACTGAATCTTATGGCAATAAAAATTCTTGGAAGACCAGAAGTTGTGTACGAAAATAGCAATTAACACTTGCCGGTGAACCATATGTTATTCTTCTGTTCCTTTTCCTAACTTTTTGAGAGTTTTTTACTTTAAATTCAGTTTAAAAATTCATTTCTTTAAGGCGCCAAATCGAAAATCTTTAAATGCAAAATCGAAGTTCAGTTCAATAAAAAAAATTCGACGGGAGGCTGTCTCTGCGAAACGGCCGCTGGGATTGAGGGGCGTAGACTTTCTTACCTTACTCAGCTGTGGCTTTCTGTGACTAAAGTAGCTCTATGTGACTATGAACTCTATAGTCTATAGTGTAGTGTGACTATTAGTATTAGTCTAGTATTAGTATTAGTCTAGTATTAGTATTAGTCTAGTGTGACTATTAGTCTAGTGTGACTATGTGACTCTATTTATGTAAAATTCTTCGTGATTTTCACCAACTTTGCAACTCGACTGTGACTAAAAAGTAATTACAAATTCTAAAATTACTTTTTCAATCCTTAATGTCTACCTCTCTCTGTTAAATGAAACTAAAACCAACTCTCCATGTTATTTGGTTGCAGAGCTATAAACATTTAACTTTAGCACGAAATTCGACGTAATTCAACAATTCTTGAGT
>BGPR01018830.1:0-30257 GCA_013235015.1 Araneus ventricosus | reverse complement strand
TATATATATATATAATTATTTTTTACTAATTTTTGATGTCGCAATAAAAGTTTTCATATTGCTTCTTGATTTAGTACTCCGTAAAAGGTAGAAAATTGAGAAACGATCACAAATATAAACAGTGTTTAACTGGATTAATCCGTTTTGTATGCACATAAATACTTATTATATGGATAGTCGCATAATAATCTGTATTCTATAAAACCGCCTGTAATAATTAATACATATGAAGGATTAGAAATAACCTTCTTATCCCCTGAATAATGTTTTAAATTGACTAATACTACAAACCTTTTTTACTGAAACTTGTACTATATGCTTGTTAAGAGCACGAGTTAATAATTCTCAAAATAAAGTTTACGTTTAGACTAAATGTTAGAAGAAATAACGTATACATATACCGTTATTTAGCACGCAAGATATTATCTTTTATTATAATAAACAGAAAATTAATTCACCTAGATTAACAAAATTTGAAACTTTTATACTATAGTACCGGTCATAGAGCATCCCGTGGCCAAATTTTCAAAATTAAATTAAATTCTTTATTTATAACTTTTTTATCGAAAAGAAAGGTATATTAGAGTTTAGACAGGGCATTAGAGTTTTTTGAGCCTATTTAAACGAAAATTGGACCCTTATCTACAATTAGGGTTGCGTTTAGGAGTTACCGTATTCAGAAACACGAAGTGTAAAACGAGGAGATATATCAAAATTCGAATTTACAATCAATGATTACAATACTTTCTCTTCGTATACTACGTATACGAGAAGGTAAAAGCAATCAACATTTTTTCAATCAATTTTACGAAAATGGGCCTTGGTACGAAGTACAAAATTGTTGAATTATTTTCTACAGATAGTTTTTTACAAACTTGGTAAAATCGAAAGAATAGGGAGGAAAATCTACCACATATTCGAAATTAGTCAGGTTCCCTTTTGTGCTATTCAAAAACAGTTTTGGGCCTTTTCGTACTAAATATAAAGGGAATTTTATAAGCATAAAAATGACACTTTATTCTTTATACAAAATTTAAAAAATTAAATTATATATCTCATTCATGTATACCATGCTACTTGGAAAATAAATATCTTGTTTACAGTTTTATAATTATCCATTCAAGTTCAGAATGAAAATAAAAACGTGTAGATAAATCTGAATTATATAAAAAAATTATACTTTACAAATTACAGCACACGCACACACATCCAAGATATTGCTATAAAACACATTATATAGTATGTGATGGTGGAATTTGGAAATAATTCAATGCCTGAGACTGCTATTATTTTTGGAAGAACTGTCCTTAAGCTTGTTAATATCGGATATATCAAAGGTTTGTAACACATAATAGTGGATTCTTGTCTCATAGCATTTATTAAAATTCACCTCAGAATTGGTATAAGATTTACCAAAAGCACTGGAATTTAAGCATTTAGATTTGATCACATATTGAATAATGCTTAATAGCAAATCAGCAAAACTGTAATGGTTCAAGGAACCAATGCATAAATGCAGTCTCTGAAGTAAGAAATAATATTTTCTTAGAAATAGTTTTGGGTTCTAGGAAGAAATACAAATTTTCAATGATAATTGAAATAATCTCTACACAGTTGAGCTGCAGATAATATCAGACTCTCAATAGGATTAGTATCAGCAGTATACAACGATGTTCCCCGATACAGTGCTTTTAACAGATGGTTATGTCTATCTGTACGTGAAAAACATGTGACATAAACAGATAGAGAATCAGTTTGAGAAAGAGCGTAGCAGAGGACTGGTATATACAGTGGCGATTTTTCGCACAGGTGTTAGAGGCGCTCGCCTCGTGCATCTAGGGGGCCTCAAAACCTATTCGATCTATATCGTAATACTAAGCCGAAGATGAATTTTCGACATTGGGTAGGGGGAGGGGCCTCACAGCAATTTTGCGCCTGTGCCCTCATACTGACAAAATCCGCCAGTGGGTATAGGATGATTGATTCAATGAAGAAATACTTCTGACAAAATTCCCGTGCTCTTTAAGATCAGTAAAAGTTATAAAAATGGTATCATTGGTAAAAATTGTTAATTGACGACAAAATAGTGACACTTCATAGATGTTTTGGCCGTTCTCGGTGAGGAATACAAAAAAGTTTGGGGGCCGTTTCGTATCGTACCGTTCTTTTCGAAAATATAAAGCAAATTTAACAAGCTTAAAACTGACCCTTTACTCTTCAAATAAGTTAAATAAAATAAAAAATGTCAAAACATATAGAAAATAAATATTTTATTTACAGTTGAAATATTATTTATTAAAGTTCAGAATGAAGAAAATGGAGCAGATAAATCATAATTTTATAAAAAAAAATTACACCTTACAAATTACAGCATGCACGCATAAGATAATGTAATGAAACACATGATCTGGCAGGTGACGGTAATATTTTGAAATAATCCAAAGCCAGAGACTGCTATTATTACTGAAAGATCAGTCTTCAAAGTTGTTATTAGTGGATCTGGATGTATCAATGGTTTCTAACATATATTAGTGGATTTCTTTTCTCAGAGCATGAATGAAAATTTAACTTGCAGTTGGCATGCATTTACCGAAAGCAATTCAATTTAGCTATATAGTTTTAATCAGTTATAGAAGAATGCTTAATAACACATCAGGAAAAAAATTGTGCTTCAAGGAACTAATGCGCAAATACAGTATTCGTATAATATTTTCTGAGAAATATTTTTGTCTTCTTTTATTTTAAGCAAGAAATAAACATCTTCATTGATTATTCAAATAAACGTAAGAGAGTTAAGCTGCAGATATTATCAGTCTCATAATAAGATTATTAAAAGTCTGATAAGATCACACACCCAAACATTAAATTTAGTCTATAACGTTTTCATCTAAACTATATTTTCCCCTGCCTTTAACAAAAAGAAAATATTTTACAATGTAAAAAATAAAATTTTTGTCCACTTTCTTTAATTTTTATTTTCATGTACGTTATTTTTTCAGTTCAGAGTGACCTAAAAATAAATTTCCGGCTAATAATTATTTAATAAAATGATAATTATCTTTCGGAATGAATTTTTTCATTGTAATTTTTATGAATTTAAAAGATATTTTTCTAAATGTTGTAATAATGAAGTTAAAATCTGTTCTAGTCTAAAAAAATTACACTTAAACCTAAAATTAATTTTTTTAATAAAAATCAAATACATATATAATGAAATAATTGTAAAACTGAAATTTTCGATTTGATCTGAAAGATAAAACAATAAAAATAATGCATCATTTTCATATACCTTAAAACTTGCTCTATTTTTTGACAAAAATTTAATTTTACTCTATTTTTATAAATGAAAAATGAGTAGATGGAGATTATTAATATGAAAGAAGTTTACATTAATATCATAAAACTAGTTGAACGTGGGTGAAATGTGTTGATTCAAGAACACTGTTCAACTATATATAAATAGCAGATTTTCTTAGCTTCCCCTAGGCTTTCAATTTTTTTATGCTTGAATGCGGTATTGGAACAAAATCTATTCTACTTAAACCACAATATCTATTTTACGTAACCATTCGATATGGATCTTTAAAGCATTGAGGCATTGAAAAAAAATCTTATATCACATAAATTGTATTAAAAGAATAGTACTTGAAACATAATATAGCATCAAACCAGGCTGACATTAAACAAAAAAAAAAAATCCGACACTGCAATTCTTCCGGAAATATAACCTCAATGCAAATAGCATTAAAATTCCCCACACCACAGGCGAGTTGGGGTCTCAGACCCTGTGCCATCTCCAATTTGCGGTAAGTACACCCTTATCAGTCTTCATTGTGTTGACCTGTGCTCTCCCCGGATAATCAATCAAGATGTCAAACCAAGAAAGGGGGGTAAGAAATTCGGAAAAGTACGTTTGTTACACTTTAGAGACAGTTCACAATCAACGTAAAATTCAGTGCAAACCGATTTCGGGGTGTTTTCGACCACACGTTGAAATGCGTGTTTAACGATTTTGGGGTTGTCCAAGGTCAACGTAGAAATACGTGTGAAACACTCAGAGGGTTAAAAAATTGCATGGTACCCACTTTAGATGCCACGTGTACAATTTGTCCTTTTCCAGATTCCCCAGGCATCGCTTTCGTAAGAGACCATTAAAAACTCACTGCGCAACCAAAACAAATGTTTTCAAATCTCCAAACCGACTTTAACTTGACGACAAAGAGCAGGCGATCCTAAGAGGAGAGAAGCGAAAGCGCTCCATAAAATTTAGTTTTACCAATTCTTCAAAGATTTAAGCAATTGAACTAAACGAGCTGATCGGAATTTTTGAAGCAGTTTTAAAAGCATCCCAGCAGACAATGAAAAGATATGTGCAAGACCACTACATGAGCAAAGGTCAAATGTCTATCACATTTTAAAGTTTGAAATGACTTTGTTAAGGGAATCATGAATATCAAATTATGCATAAAAAATGTAACTGAAATTATATTCCCGGTGAACAAGCATATCGCCGAAGTCGGATAGTTTAAAATTAAAGGCAAAATGACAAATTTAAATCTTGTCAATGTCATTGACATTTTGATAGTTTTAGATTTAATTCCTGAAACAGCGACACCACAACAGCTATATTAACAGAAGTCGTGTCTATCTATATTAAAACCAGCATAATCTACGCAATGACTCTACTAGAGTAGACCGCTTGCGGCAAAATTTCAAGTTATCGTTCGTAAATCCAAAACGGTATGAGATATGGGGAAAATTAAAATTACTTAACTATAAAGCGTAATAGATTTAATGCTTTTAATGCTACATCCTTGTCACATTAAAAATAAGAATTGGGTCCATAAAATCCACATTTATTTAATCACGATTTCAAAAGCTGCGGCTTCACTTACACCTTCTTCTCTATTATTAATAGAGATTACCCTACTTATAAATAATTATCCAATTAATTTTCAACTAATTATTAACTTCCCGCCTTCCGCGACCAGCTGCATTGCCGGGACTATAATTTCAATTGAATCTCCTATGCATAATATGATTTCCATGGTTCCTGGCACAAAGTAATTTTGATAGATATTTACCAAATGTTCTTTCAGTAGTGTTGCATCAGTTCTATTCTTTGTCCGCATGAATGTCCCTAATGGAGTCAAGTAACTGTCCGTGTCATATCACATCTAATTGTATTTTTCAGCGTTAACTTCAGTCTGAAATTCCTCTATAAAATATGTATTTGATTTCAACAATAAAAAAGAGTGGTTCATTTTGATTCCAGCAGAATTTTGGTTACATTAAAACATGCTGACAAAAAATTAAAACATTGCATTAAAATATAAAATATTACCTTAGCTTTCAACAATGAAAGAGAAGTACGCAAATAAATATTTGTTGAAACAATGAAAACGATTTTAGTTCATTGCAACATTGAAAAGTATTGTTGCAAATTCTGTTTAAATATATATATATATATAGTGGTACCTCCCTTAACGGACACTCCCGAATAGCGGACACCTCTAATTAACGGACATTTTTACGAGTCCCGGTCCTTCTATATAGGACAATCCATGTTATTCCCTCTGGATAGCGGACACTCCGAATAGCGGACAGGTATTTTTGAAAAGCTTTCAATTATTTTGGCAAACATTTCAAAATTATTCTAACATGCGAGCTAAAAAATATATGTTTATGCGTCTTTACAACGCACTTTTCCCGACTCCTCCCTTCCGTGCTTGACACAATGAAATTCGACCCTAAAATGTGCACAGTGGCATTCTTCTGCTCCCGCACCCTCTCTTTCTTCCTGTTCTTCCAAAACTCCCCTTGTTTCCTGGAATTTAGAGGCGCGAAACCTGTTTTGGGGGGCTTGGTCTATAATGCAAGATAAAAGGATTAGCACACAATTAAAAGGTAAAGTAGTAAATAGTTATTCTTTTCTTACCTAATTAATTTTTCCTTTTTAATTAAAATTGCAGCCGTAATTTACAATCAAATGTCAAACAGAAGTACAAAAACTTTTTTTATAAAATGGTTGTCCTCCCCAATAGTGGACACCTCCTAAAAACGGACAAAACTTTTGGTCCCGTGACTGTCCGCTTTTCGGAGGTACCACTGTATATATAAAATTATGCAAATTAGAGAAAACATTGTACAGGAACATAGTTAACATTATTGAAAAGATAATTCTTTCCACTTCCAGATGGCCTTAGAACGATTTTTCTACTATTATATTTTCGGAAGTTATTAAGGAAAAACGCCAAAATTTCGCTTAAATTTTAAGTAATTAAAATTATAAATAAATTTCAAAACAATGTATACATTTCCACCATCCAAAGCATATTTGTTCAAATTTCGTAACTCTAGGTCCAGCGGTTTTTCCTCTAGAGCGCCAAAATACACATACAGACATATACACACATTCTTCTTTATTATTAGTAGAGATCAATCACTGAAATTGTTCAGAATTTTTGATTATCTACACTATTAAAATTCAACGTGTATGTATGTGGGGCTATCGTTCACGAATCGCTGCACGGAGAAGCACGCGGAAAGTACCAAAAGATGGGGAATAATCCAAGGAATCTATTTCGACCGTTTAAATTCCGAAATTACAATTATTAAAAAGAAATTAATTAAAAACTAATTTACAACAATACTTTTCATTGCTGCAGCGCAATTGAAACCGTTTTCATTGTTTCAATAAATATTAATTGCATGTTTCTGTTTCATTGTTGAAAGCAGCAACAATGCAATATTGATCCCTCAACAACGCAATAAACCATCGCATGCATATATTCGTAGCTGCATGTCCTGGAGTTGCACGGGCTATCTCCAATAATGCGTCATTCCCTGGCGGAGAGAAGAAGTGAGGTCATGTGACAATATGTCGCGATAATTAAACAATGTAATGACAGACCAAATAATCTGGTTTTTCCTTCATAAGAATAAGACTCCAGCTTGAAATTAGTTTATACACGGTTTCTATATGGATTAGAAGATAAATATAAAGAGGGGACTGAATTAAAGAATATCGAGATATCGTTCGCATTCTCATAGATTCCATGCCACATCGCATGCAACAGATCATTGACAGAAAAAGACAAAATACGTTTTTTTTTTTCAATTATAAATGAATACTAAAAGTGGTAAACGACCTGAGATCGTTAAATTATCTGAATTAAAAAATGAAATTAACTGAGAGAATCGGGGATTTTCTGTACACTTTTACTTAAAACTTACGAAGATGTTGGTATGTCCGCCATTCTCCAAAATATTTTTATAATGAAGCAAATTGGTTAACAACTCGGCTGTTTTTTTACTGCAACAACGAAAACATTTTATATATATATATATACAAACATATACAAAAATAAACAAAACCAAAAACAAAAATGCAATTCAAAAGAAGAAAACTTTAGAAAAAAATAGAATCTATAAAAGATTTAAATATGAGGAAAAAACTTCACATATGCGGTGAATGCGCCAATGCAGCCGTACAACCGTAAAGTGAGAAATATTAATAAAAGAAAACATAGAAAGAAAACATGAAAAACACGTTGTAAATGAAAAACCAAAATAATAATAAAAGGGCGCCCGTTCGGGATTTCCCTTGCTGATGACGCGTCCCGGACGTTGGCGTTTTTGTTCCTTTTTATTATTATTATTATTATTATATATATATATATATATATATATATATTAAGGAAATTTCGTAAAAATTTTAAAAACACTGGCTTAGAAAATGAGTGATGGTATTATATGTGAGGCAAAAATTAAGTGACAAAATAGTGGCTTCGCATCTAGAACCTGTACTACATATTTAGAAAATATGTATAATCATGAAGATAATTTGAAACGTAGAGAAAAATTCGTTTGCAGCAGAAATGTTCAATTTTTAACTTAGGTTTCTTATTAAGGCCGCTGCACTTATTCAAGGAACAGGACTTTATCGCATAAATTATTTCACTAACGGTTTGTGCAGATTGGGATTCAAGCTAAAGCTACAAAAACATAATATTAATAAAAAGAACGAAGTTATGAAAATTGCCGGAAAAATTTCTTGTGGACGTATAACCGAAATTCATTTTGTTTCTTCGGTACATTTATTCAATATAAATATAGTTTTCTATCAAATATAACACTTTTTCACACACGCATTTCCGGCTTTAATTCATTATTATGCGCTTGGCGATTAGACATATTTCTAATGATGCGTTGAACCCGTTCACTTACAGCCCTCGAAGATAAAATATTTTAATTGTAACATATCAGCTTTTGTACTATTAAATCTTTGACAATACGGATAACATGTGCAGATATTTAAAATGTTCAGTCACGTGAGGAATTTTGGAGACCAGCTTCGGCTATATGGGATTTAAATAAAATATATCGAGATCTCACTTGCAAAACCACAGAGTTTGTGACAGAGCGTATGCAACAGTTTATTGACAAAAATGGAGGTCGTGCTAAATGTTAAATTTTAAATAATTATAATGTATAAAGGATTTTTCATTGTTTAATTGTTACTTTTTCCTATGAAAAAACATGCAAATGACTGCATGACCTTCCTTATTCTTATTTTGTCAAATAATATCAAGATTTCAATATAAATAAATAATAATTTTTTGTAGTAATTATGTATCATTTCTCCTTTCGGAAAGGAGAGAGATAATCAGAAGAGTAGGAAGAGTTTTCATTATGGAAAATCTTTCGAAAGAGGAATAAATGGGTGTTTCCCTGCAGTGGCGTTAGAGTACTCCCAACGAGGGGGGGGGCACGATCTGCTGTAGAAGGGGAGAGACTTTATGATGACCCTGTGAAATTGTCGTCTGATCTTTATTTGTCTACTAGTTGAATATCCCTTTGCTTGAATGGGATACCAAAAATTTGCCCCGACAAGGGGCGCTGGCCCTCTCGACACCCTACTGTCACCATCCATGGGTTTCTCGCCGGATAATTTGAAGATAATGCAATCAAAAATATATAGACTGGAACTTATGCAAATGCAGCTCCCATGTTTTTAAAGAATATGTACTTCAGAATTGAATAAAACGGTTTTCTTGAATTTAACTCTTATTGTTTACGATCTGTGGGAAGTGTTCGGATACTTTCTTGACGGACTGTAGAACATGAGCAAGGAAAGCATGTTGAACATATTTTGTAAATAGACAAAACAGGAATAAGTTAAGTTCTAAAATGAATTCTGTGAAGAATTTTGAAGTCAGCAAATGAATTGCGTTCTTAAAATTTAGTTAAATTTTAAAAATGAAATGAGTGTGATAAGGAAATCTTTCTGTGTTAAAATATCTATTAAGTGCATTCAAACACATAAAATTTATTGTTTTAGATTTTAAGCCCATTTTTTTGTCCAAAATCAATATGCAGCGCCACTTGCGCCTCTCCTCTCAAAATGTAAACTATTTTTTTTTCTATAAATCGTTGCTGAAAAGTCTAATCAGTACCTGTAAGAACGTTTCTACCAGAACATTTTAGTAATTAAGATCTAAGCACCTAATATTTAAATATTACCACCATTTATATTCTATATCCTGGTTGCAAAATTCTTTACTCTCTCTCTCTCTTTATTTCTCTTTTGACTATAAATGCTGTGATGTTTCTTATGTTTGGAATCAATTCAGAGATAAGCTGAAATTTCTTTGATAAGAAGCCGCAAATTACTCATTATATAGCTCAGCAAAATATGCAATACACAAAAATATCAAAATAGAATCAGTGATTCTACACAATCTCAGAATAAAGTTCAACTTTACAAATACTTTTTTTAAAATTATATTTTCAAAAGCAGGCTTATTTCTACCGGCCGTGCATGAACGAAGGCAGCCGAAATTGAAGTCGACTGTGGTCTGCCTCAACAAAACTCAGGCTAGGAGCGGGTCTCGACTTTAAAGGTCGACTGTCGGTTATTTGCTTACAAGAAAAGAGAGCAAATCACATTGTATGTTCTGTGGACTCAGTAGATGAATCAAAAGAGTCTGTAGTGTTCATTGTTTTTTATACAATCTTCATTAATGTGAAAGCGGAAAAACGAAATGTGATAAGACATCTAAAATTAGAATTAAAAAGTTAATAAAAGTTCAAATATGCTAACAGAACCTGATTTCAGATATAAAAAAACTAAAGTTACTGCAAATTCTTTACTTTGAAACGTGACCACTTTTAAAATTACATGTTCTACTTTGATACGGGATGATATCCTTAGAAATATAAACATCGCTTATAAATTGCTACTATCTCCTAAGTCAATAGCAAATTAATTTGTCAAGCTACTAAATAAAAATATCAGTTTCCTAAATTCATCTAGATTTGATGCAGCCAGTAACAAATATATTTGCTTCTGCCGTAGTATTGGCGGCCAAAATTTTGATATTAATACTGAATTTCCCTTTATAAGGCAAAGAAAGTTCGTTCATTCGATGAGGAATTCAATGATGAGCCGACCAAAGATCTCAAATTATTTTTTAAACCTTAATTTTATGTAAAAATTGTGAACACTGCTATTAATTTCATTCGCAAAAAGGTTTAAATTTTCAAACGAATATAACACGTTATTTAAATTTCTAATTCAATTTATGAGCATTTCTAAAATGTCTTTAAATAGTCTTTCACAAGTCTGGCTAAGGGTATTATTATTTGTGTTCATATTCTCAGTAAACAATTTCTTACCCATTGGTAACCATATAAAATTCTGAAGAAAACTCAAAAAATTTTCCTTTTGTTGCATTTTTCAAATTTTGTGGTTTTTAAAGTAAACTTTCCCTCAAAACTACAAGGGCTGAAACTTCATACACTCGTGTCCAAAAGTTAAACACAGTTCTTAAATTGCGATAAATTTGGAGTTAATATAGATACAATGGTTCGCAATTTAGCACCTTTTCATTTTACTATTTTTAGTTTATCGATAATAAACATTTTCTCCCCCAAAATCTTATTGTTTCGATTTCCTCTTCCCAAATGATTATTGTGTAAAATTTGTTTTAGGGATACTATATTATTCGTTGGGTTCACAGTCTGCCAGAAGATGAATGAAATACTCATTAATCAAGTCAAATATATTGCATACGTATAACTAAAATATGTATAAAACTATTAAAATAATGCATAGAAATCCGTTAACATAAGCGAAGTTTAAGATAGGTTTCTTATTTCTTGAATTCGAAACGCTGCAGTCACCCGAAGAGAGGGTTTTTTTCATATAAATTATTTTGATAACATTATGTAGGAGATGCGAAACATAAGAAATCTAAATAAACATCGGATAATATCAGTAAAAATGAAAGAATTTATCCAAAATGTCGGATTAATAACTTATAGAATTAAAATGTAAATTTATTTTGTTGTACAATGTAAATTATTTCAAAGTAAAAGACTTCCATCAACTGCACCACTTTTTTAATTAATCTATTTACTACATAAATATGTTCCTTTTTCTCTTTCGTCTGCCTTCGTTCAATCTTAGCGCCTTTATTAAATTGCTTAGCGTTGCGCCGAGCACAGTAATACTTATAGATTGGATGGGTATAAAAGGGATGGTAGGTGGTAACCGTTCGTTTCGCGTGACCGTCTCTCAAATGTCAGAACAATTTTAATAATATTTTTTAAATTTTGAATTAAAAACTTGAGACTTGTTTCAATTGCAGTTTTCTTGTGAAATTTCATTATTAGTAAACTGGCTGAATTACCACAAGACATTTTAAGATATTTCCACGATGCTACTATGATATTCTGAATTCCGTTCAACACAGTAAAAATATCATACGAATATTGTAGCGCATCTTATGCTGTTAGGGGGGCACGGTATGGAGCTTTCTGTTTATTTATGCGTATAATTTTCTTCATCTCGGGGTCCTATCATAAAGAAATGAAGTAAGATAAGTGCCGAAGTAATGCAATTGTCATGTGGTATGCGATATCAACAGAAGTAGTGTTCTCCTTCCGACTTTTTCCTATATAAAATCACATTATTCCTCTGACGTTATTTATTTCCGCTGGCGCTATTTATCCCTATCCCAGTGAAGACATTTCAAGTATTATCTGATTTCAATATTATTGTAACTTCAAATGCTTACTTGCTTCTTATGCTTGACTTTCAAATTTCTTCCCGAGATAAGATCACATGTGACTTTTTTCTGAGGGGTTATTTAAAGTCCAATGTCTATCTCTGTAAGGTTCGGAGATTTCACCAAATTAGGGGTGAAGTGAGAAATGGAGTTATTGACTTTTTACTTAGCATTACCTAGTCATTATGAAACGATCAGCATGCCAAGTGTTCTACAGGAGAACGGCGGTCACATTTAAACAGGTCGCTGCTGATTCCAACGAAATGGATTAATTGAATAAAACGCAATGATGCCCTGAAATTTCAACATTGTTCCTCATTCGTTCATTGCAACATCTGGAAAAAGTTTATAGTTATGAAAGATATTTATTAGCGTTAATACCGGTGGGAAAGGGAAGTATGGATGCCACAGATATAATAGTACATATAGTACATATTTTTAAGGTAACTGTGATGAGGGAGCGAAAATGCAATAGCATGATCCGAACTACATTTGCACATGTTAAGTTACTGATAGCGACTGGAAGAGAAATAATCGCACTATACCCCGTGCGTCATGCGTCACTTATCATCGCTACGCCGCTGAATTCATTCCGAGTATTATCTGATTTCAATATAAGTCTCACGTAATTTCAGCATGTTTTACATGCAAATGTTGTCCCGAGAAAAAAACACATATGACTTCTTTCTGAGTGATTATTTAGAGTCTAGTGCCTATGTTTGTGAGATCTGGAGTTTGGGGATATTAATGGGCAAAGACTGTGATAAGCATTTCTTTTTATTTCCCTTATTTCCGCGGGCTTTGGTGGCCTAGTGGTAAGGTGCCAGCTTTTGCTACGGGAGGTCTTCCAGACTTGAAACCTGATTCCACTGCAGAACCGTGGTGTATTTTGCCCCCCGCATACGCAGGGAGTCAAACATCCTCCCCGTGGTGTAGTGTTGAAGCTTGGAGAGGAGAGTTGCTGCTCAGGTTTCGTCGTCGTCATCTGACCGCGGTTCAAAGTTACGAGGTCCATCCCAAAATAGTCCTCGTGTTCCTTCAAAACCGGACTTTAATATGACTAAATTAAACTAAACCTTCTTTCCGAACATGTTATGTTCGACAGAAAAGCGAGCTGCGCAAACATACTACGTGCTGTGCACTCATAATATGTGCTGTCCACACATACTGCGTCCTGTGCAAACGTAATACGCGCAGTGCATACATAATACGTGCTGTGTGCAAGAACGGTGGTCACATTCAAAGAGGGAGCCGCTCTTGCGAACAGTGAATTTATTGAATGAAATGCTAGGACGCCATGAAATTCGTTTACATAAGAGAAGTTTAAGTTAGTTTTTTAATTTCTTAAATTCGCGGTGCTGCAATCAGCCCGAAACTGTATTCTATAATCTAAATTATTTTTCTAATGGTATGTCGGAGCTGAAAATCGTAGTAAAGCTGAATAAACATCGATTAATATCAGTAAAATCAATGAAGTTATCCAAAATGTCGGATTAATTTCCTATTGAAATAAAACTTGAAATTTATTTTGTGTCAACAATCCAAATTATTTCAATATAAAAATATATTTCTAAAAAGTGCACCACATTTTTAATTAATTTTCTGTATGAATTTAGTTTTCTTTTCCTTTCTCGTTGCACCTTCTTTCGTTCACTCCACATTTTACTCAAATATTTGGCAATAAGCCGAGTCACAGTTGAAAGTTATTGAGTAGATGGATTGAAATATATTTGAGGGAGGGGGTCGCACTTGCTTATTTCGTGTGCCCGGAATTTAAATGGCATAAATATTTTAAAATATTTTCAAAAATTCGTAGTTATTATTTTTAATTAAAATTTAATAAAAGTCGTTTAAATTGTTATTTTCTTGTTACATTTTATTATTTGCATACTAACACAATAAGAGGCTTTCTGTCCATTTATTCTTACAAGTGTTTGCATCCCAAGGCCATTTCACAAAGCCCACATATAAGATAAGTGCCGATGTAGTGCACCGGACCATGTGGTATTCTATATCAACAGCGGGAGGGCTATCCTTCCGATTTTCTCCTATATTAACTCAATATGGCACTTTTTGTGCTTCGTAGTATAAGGAAGAATACCAAGAAACCATTTTGAAAATCTTTTCGATCGATTGCTTTAAAAATTTATAAAATTTTACAATTTTAGTCACAAATCAAATCCACCCAATATCCAATCCACTGCAATTAGATTATCCGCTTATTTGACGATTATGGATATGCATAGACAAAATTAAACTTTTACAGATTAATACTTGTTTTATGATTTAGAAAAGGTTTTTGCCACCGTTAGCAGCGCCTGCCACTCTTCTCATTTCAAAGATGTACAAAAAAAAGATGCCAGAAAGGTATTTGAACGCTACTAATTATTTTAAAACTAAAGGAGAGGAAAGGAATCAACTAAAATTGTTTGAAGGTCATAAAAAATTTCCTCTTAAGTGTATATAATTTGTTATGCAAAGGGTTGTTTCATGTATAGATTTACTAGTATAGCGAGGGTGATTACTAATATAACGAGTGTCATTAAGTTCCGATGAGGCGAATAAAAGATTCAATCACTCACCATTGTGCATCTAAATATCTAACTACCTCACTATTATTTAAACTAGACTCTATGAATACGAAGAAAGTTAACATTTAAATTAAGAAAGCAACTTTTATTTTGTCAAACATTATTTAAATAAAACGATTAAAAACAGAATCAACTTAAGGTCACAAAGTTGGTCAACAGCTCGTTGACTGCAAGTTGACAGGTGCAGAGCAAGAGAGACTTCTGTCCTTGCTTCTTATATATATGTAGTTGGAGTCATTTCGGCGCAAGCGCAAAAAGAGCAATGCTCGCTGTTGACACATGGGTCCTCCTTCCAGTCCAGAGTATGAAGTTACAAACTTGACTGAAATGGGTTTGTTGATCGTACTCTTCTGCCTTATCTTGTGACAACTGAATCAGAAAAAGGATTGCTTCGATGATCAGGAAAGGATGGATATAGGGTTGAGGGATCCACAAGAAAATAGGCTGGTTTCAACCGGTGGATAGAAACGGTTGCTTCTTTAACGTTAATTTCGATGCAAAAGAATTTTTCCTTCAGCCGAAGGACCTTATATGGACCTTTATACGGCTGCTCTAAAGGTCTCTTGATGGTGTCACGACGAATGAAGATGTGCGTTGCTGACTGAATATCTCGATGCCCAAACGAATGGTCATCGGATGAATGAAGCGCTCACAGGACGGAGCTTTCTTGCAAATGTACGCAACTTCTGTACAAGGTCTGCTTCAAAGTTTGGTCCAAACACTAAGAAAGTCTTGCAACGGCATAAATGTTGTCACCAATGTTCTAACAATGTTCAGAACTAGTTCCAATTTTTAAATTCTGTTGATTAATGCAATTAAATTGTTGCCAACTATTGCATATGAAAAAGACAAATGTATAAAAATTTAAGAGTCAAAATACACAAATGAAGTAGTAACAAAATCCAATCTAGAAAGGGTACTCAAAAGATACCACCACAGCATAAATGTTGCCACCGATGTTCGAACAATGTACAGAACTAACACCAAATTCCTGATCGCAGTTAATTAACACAATTTAGTTATTGCCAAATAGCCAGAAACATTTCATATTAAAAAAAACGAAATAGATAAAATTTCGTAATAGTAAAAATACACAAAAAGTAACAGCAGGGTTCGATCCAAGAGGACATTCAATAGGAGGCCACAACATGAATATTACCGCCAGTAACTATAACTATCCAGAATTAACTCAGTCTCTTGTCCTCAGTTAAATAACAAAATCAAAATTATTGCCACAATAAAAATGACTTATAACAAAACGCAGCAAAACAGGATTTCAACAATAAGACAACCCAAAACCTCCGAAGAGTTTCCCAGGTCAAGATTATACAAAAAAAAACACATACAAGAAAGAACGAGAAGTCAAGCAAAAAATTAGGCCAAAGAGGCACACAAAAGAAGAGATACAATCTCCCTAAGGCCCTGACAGGCCCTTTTATTCAAAATAAGGTCCAAAAAACCCAGGACCGAAAAATTTACAGGAAAGAATTTTTCTCTAATGGATCTAAATCTGGGACAACCATAGATACAGTGAGATACTTTTCCTTCATCCAGACCACAAATACAAAGTGAGGACTTGCCAAAAAACCTACTTTGATGAATAGGAAAGAAACCATGGGTCGTAAGAATTTGGTTAATATAAAAATCGCCAAAACAGCGTCTGAAAGAGACCTCTGGGAAAATCCCGAACAGGAATCTTGCATTTCTCGAAAAATTCCAACGGTCCTGCCAATCCCTAATTAGAGACTCTCTCATTTTATACTTTATCCAAGATTTTGGCATAGGGACTACATGGTCAATACTGTCCCTTTCAGTGGCGCGTTTGGCCAGAGAGTCAGCAAACTCGTTGCCATATGTGCCCACGTGGGCTTTAACCCAAAAAAGTTTGACATGATCAGATTTTCTTAAAAGATTTTTAATTTGAAAAATAATAGGATGATCGTCTTTGAGAGAATTGATTGCCATTAAGACAGACCTTGAATCAGTGTAAATGTTTATTTGAGAGGAATAATCTTTGCACCTGTCAATAGCATAAAAATAGCCATTGCCTCAGCGATGAAGACAGAAGCTTCGTCATTTAAACGCTCGGAAACACTCCACAAATGTTCATCACGTTCATCAAAACATACAATGCCAAAACCAACTTTATTATTCAATTTCGAGCCATCAGTAAATATTTTTAAACCAATTTGATTATCCGGATCCCCAATAGCCCAAGGAAAAGAAATAACATTCCACGGGGGATCAGGGTCACTATGTAAATGTGTCACGTCGTCAAAAGAGATAGTTTGGTCTCCAACTTAAATTGGGCAATGTCTTCCAAATAATTTAAAAAGAATAAAATCATTTTTTGCAACAAGATCCAAAGGAGGGCAGCCACACAGAATGTGAAGAGCATCAGTCGATACAGTTCGATAAGCTTTACTAATGCCCAAAAGGGGGATTCTCTGGATCTGTAAAATCTTGTTTCTCAATTTCACATTCTCGGAAAACCATATAGGGGCACCATACAAAATAAATTTTTCAACTGCTCTCAAATAAATTCATCACTATGTAATAAATATTTGGAGGGAAGCTTGAGCTGGAAGTTAACCAGAAAAGTAAAATTTCTTTTAAATTGGAAAATTGAGTTTCGTTTCACGCAATATTTTAGGAGGTGGAAATAACATCGAGAACTATTAAGAAAAAAACTTAATCGTGCCAGAACGGCATTAATAAGCATTGCAAATTCTTTGGATGTGTCTTAAACTTTAGAGGGAATATACTTAATGACCAAAATAGAAAAACTCGAAAAGACCTATCATAGTTTTCATTAAGCAGACATTGAATGTACTGAAGAAATGAGAAAAAGTGAAAAGCTCAGAAACAAATATTTGGAACCAAAGCCACGCTACAGAAATCTCTTCATTATTTGGATATTAACATATCCACGAATCCAATGAATAATGCTATGGAAGCGCAAATATGATGTTAATGTTATTGTGAATATGTGAGCCATTCAATTTGTACCATTTAACTGGTGTATCCTTTTCTTTTAATGAATTAATTACAAACATCCCTTCCTGTAGGGAAGTCGCCTTTTGCGCTTGCGACTCCATATGCTCCTTTATGAATGACATTGTATTATTCTATAGTTAACGCCGGTATGAGGCTGATTTGGGAGACTGATAATTTTATTATGAAATAATTTAGTAAGTACCGTTTGAACAGGAACCTTAGATTGATTTACATCTCTAAGAATTTTTGAAAAATATTTTATATATTAAAAAATGTAGATTAAACAATACATTTAAATGTACATAGACGAGTAATAAAAGATTTACCACTATTTTAATTTAATAAATTTGTATTTAATTTTTAAAAATTTGAATGCTTGAAACTGAAATATTCCTACTTTTATGTTGTTAATTTATAGTTCGGATTTTTATATTCGGACTGGTAATCACAAATTAGTACTGTCATTTCATATAGATGAAGCTCTTGTGCCCCACCACACTTTAAAGTGTGCAGAGACCTTTTCGGTTGTACCATACAATGTTATCTTTAGAGAGGTGGTGAGGAGTATTATTTTATCTGACATTGGGGTTTTACAAAGTAATATTTCTTTCGACTTCGTATGTTCAATTACGCGTTAGTTATTCTTCAATGTATAAATTGTTTACAGTCTCTCTCTAAATCCAAACTCTTTAGCAGGAATAATTGGGAGTTAATTAATGTTCCAATGATTTCAGCAATGGAATTAAACACGCTGATCAGAAATTTTGAAGAAGTTTTAAGTTTTGCTCTAACAATAGGAAGCATGATCATGGCGGCCGTTTTCCAGGAATTCAGGTAAAAAGATATAAACATGCATTTATTAACATTTTCTAGGATATAATTCATTTAGGAACGTGCATGACTGTAACATTTTAAATTTTGTCGGTGTCGGAGTGGTTCAATTTTTTGACAAATTCAATACTTTGGGCTGAATTGAAAAAGGGTGATGTAGGACCTTGACGCTTGGCATTTGTGTAGTTATGAACTGTTTCGACAAATATTTGTATCGGACCATTTTCAGGAGTTTCAGGAATTTCTTGGAATGCGTTGGCAAGAACATTTTCTTTCTCTGAATTAGAGCAAGCTAAGCTAGTGAGACCTAGATTCGGCGAATTTTAATTTTTTATTTAGTTTTCTCTTTCAGGTTAGGAAAGTAATTGTCTTTGGAGTCCAACGGGTTTTTTTTGGGAAGCCATTAAATCGTACTATTTTATTTATTCGACTCTCAATTTATTTATTAAACTCTACTTTATATAGTCTGTATCTGGCGAAAGGTAAAAGTGTACGTGCAATATTTTGATACTCTATTTCTTCAGCTGTAGCTGGCGGATATTTCCGATGATTTTTCTTGGTGCGCTATTGATATTTATTGCAATAATGTGGTGAGAATTTCTGTTTCAGTCTCAATTTCATGTTTACTAGAAATGCGAGGATTGTGAGCACGTGCTCAGTTAAAGCTAGCATGAAATTTTGTATAGTTTACAGTAGTCTATATGTAGATGTTATAATTTCCAATTGAAAAGTCGTGGAGATGATTCAAGAGTGTTTCTTGCTTACAAACTAAGTGCAAGCCTCATGTTTCAATGAAATGTTTAAAATTCCTTTAAACGAGCTTTCATTTAATTGTCATTCCAAGATTAGCATTTTATAATGCTGTTTTAATAATTGATTGGACAAGAAAATCTAGAATAGAACTGGCCAGGTTATAAAAGGTTGAGGAAATCCGCAAATTTAAATATACTAATTTACAAATTTAAATGTTCATGTGCCTAAAAAGGATTTAAAAAAGAGCTGGACTTTTCTAATGTTATTCTTCTATCTGGAACCATCATAGCTCGAGTAACTGCGGCGGAAATATTAGACGTTTACAATACGCAGTCCCATATATGACCAAAAAATGTGAAATTTTTGAGAAAGTTGAAGATCCTGATTGTATCAATTATTTCGAGATGTCATGTTGGTTCTTAATGAGGTTACGAAAGCTTAACGAAGCCAAAAGTGGCTTACGATATCTCTAGAAAAAAACCCCGAAAGCAGCATCTTTCTCAAATGTTCAAAAATTTCACAAAAAAAAGAGAATTAAATTCTCAAAACGATTGTAAACATTGAACCTTTCAGAACATTAAAAAATTTGTTTATTTAAAAGTTGTTTAAAGTCAATTATAAATATAATAAAAACACATTATGAATTTAAAAGCTTTAAACATTAAATCTTAAAACACCGGGCATATATTTAAAATATCAAACAGTATTTCAAGTGAACATAAGATCGATGAATGAATTGCATAGTGTACTTGGGTGGTTTTTAGAAACCATATTGAGATTAAAATTATGTTTAAGAAAATCAAACGTCTTCTCGTAACAAAATTTGGAAAATCTTGTTAATATACCGCTCACAATCGATTGCAGCAAGCGACTGATGCCACCAGACAGTAAGGTATGAGAAAGTGCGGAGAGCTACATTGGTCGATGCTTGCGCACACATCGGTGCTGTTACTTCATCAAGATACTTCGTGATTTTCACCAACTTTGCAACTTGACTATGACTAAATTGTAATTCCAAATGCTAAATTTATTTTTGCAATCTTCAATGTCTACCTTTTTCTGTTAAATGAAACTAAAACAAACTCTGTGTTATTTTTTTTCGGAGCTATAAGCGTTTAATTTTAACACGAAAAGTGTCATAATTTTTTCCTTTCCCTACAACCAATTAGACCACTATAGAGGGACGTAAGTTTACGTCAGAATGTCCTTAGCATAAATTAATTTATAAATTTTAGATACAGTTTCCTGGGCCAACCGAACAATAAAAAAAGCACTGCCTAGAAATCATAATTTTGTATACATGAAGTTGAAAGGAAAACCTCCATTTACTAATCGGCAGATTGATTCACGTACAATTTGTTCTCGGAAATATTTTAATCACCGGCTTATTATTATGCATATTTAAATTATTTTTGCTATTAATTTGCTTTATTTAAATAAGCTTGACAGATTAACTTTTACTGGTATGGATAAGCATAAAGAACACCGTCGTTTTCTCAAAACTCCAATTGAGAAGGGCATCTGTCATGGTTGGACCGCATTTACAGCCGGTTGTTCAGCTGAAATTGTTTTTGTGGAAAACAAAATTAATTCAGTCTTAAATTAGGACATTCTGGCAGATAGTTTGTTGCCGATTGCTCATCTGATTAATTCAGGAGATTGAATATTTCAACAAGAGAAAGAATTTTTGCATATTTCATGCTCTACCAAGTCCTCAAAACTAAGTTTTAAAGTCGCTAAATTTTTAACAAATTTTTATATTAAAGATTCATATAGTGTGAAAAGAGTGTCTATTAGATCATTTTTTTAAATTTAAAATCTCGCCATAAATTTCCAAATTTAAAGTTTTTTAACACTCTCTATTCTGTACCTCAGAGGTAAACTATATTAAACCAAATTTAGATATTCTTGTCTTATTTGAATTCTCCTTACCACATCTTCGGAGAGGAAAAGTGTACTACCTGTAAGTCGAAAAGAAAAAAGATAACTGCATTAAAAGAAACGCTAATTAGGATTCTAGAAATATTTTTTGAGATCTTTAATTGATGAATCTGAAAAGAAATAAAATTCTGTATAAAATATGATTTGATATATTATTAGATATAAAAATAAATGTTTTGTTTTAAGACGCTTTCTGGTAGAAAACGATTAAGTTTCAGAAAATTTAGGAAAACATTTCTTACAAATGATTTTCTATATCGTTTGGTGGTAGCATATTTTGGTGGAAAATAGTTTTCTATCGTTCAGCAACATTACAACATTTTTGTTGCATCTATAAAAGAATGTTTCAGAAAATACGCATCTTTCATTTTCCAGCTGCATAAAAGGGTTTTCAATTTACTTTTGACTTATTAAAAACTATCCGGTTTTGGCGACAAGCTTGTTTGTGGGGAATATAATTTTAATTGAATCTTGTATCATTTCATATTCATAGCTGCTTTAACAACGTAACTTTAAACTTAAGATCGTTGTAAATCTTTAACCATATACTTTTTGGGTTTGCACCCGTTATATTCAGTGTTTATATGAATGTCCCTAACGGAGATAAATAACTGACCTTGAGAATATAACATCTAATTGCACGCTTCCGGCGCCATCTTCACTTTCTTATTTCTCTTGCAAAATATGCATTCGATTTCAACATTCAAATGGCGCAGAACATTTTAAGGCAAGCGGCATTTTAGCTGAATAAAAGCATTACGAAAAAATAATAAAAACATGGCAACCATAATCATTCAGCTTATTGGATATATTTCATGATATATGTAATATCTTAGAAAGCTTGGTGTACAGATTCCATAAAAATTTTGATGAAAAAAATATGAAAATAAAATGTATTAATATATTAAATCAACTTCCAGCACTGAAAGATAATCACGCAATTAAATATTTGTTTAAACAATGAAAACGGTTTGAATTGTATTGAAACAATGAAAAGATATATTTGTAATTAATTACAATTATAATTAAAATGTCAAAAATGGGATCCGAGGTTCACATTCCCACCTTCCAAAGTATGTTTGTGCCAAATGTCGTAGCTCTAGGTCCACCCTTTAAAGCGCCAACACACAAACACACGCACATTCTCTTTTATTATTAGTTGAGATTAATCGCTGAAATTATTTAGCACTTTCAATTCTTTTAACAATATGCCACGAGATTACATAATATAACGAAAGGCCAAATAATCCGTCTTTATTTATCTGGTTCAGAATATCCACGACTTCCTTTTGGATGAGAAGGTAAATATAAAGAGGGCACTTGATTAAAAGTTAGAGATCACGTTTAAATCAAGTTCTATACATTATCATTAATATAGTTTCATAGATTCCATGACCCTTCGAATACAACAGGTCGTCGACCGAAATAACAGCTACACGGGTTGACAAATTGCATATAGTTACTGATTAAAATATTTATGTACATAAAATTTTCAATTTTTAAGCCGTATTTTAAATATGTATATAGAATGTATTGCATAAAAATTATGTGTATAAAATTTTTTATTGTTTAAATTTTTTTCAGCAAAAATCCATGCATTTCGAATTCTTGTTTAGTAATATTTTAGTGTCTCTAACGGTAAACTTAGAAAAACAAGAATTCTTAGAGAAAAATCCGCCCATTAACAGCTGAAATGCGAACTTGAATAAAGACGAGTTTTAACAGAGTGACCAATATTTTACGTTTGCATATATTGAAACAGCCCTTCAATAATCTTTTCTTGTATATATACATAGTTCTCATTTGAACCTATTCATCGTTAATTTTATATCTAGAAATTTTATGTTATTTAGAAAAGAAGAAAAAGTTGGTGCTGTTGTTGGAAACTTTTAAGATGATGTAATTATTAATATCTATATAGCCGTTAATGCAAATGCAGATCACATATTTTTAACACTTTGCCCTCTGATTTCGGGTCTGCTCGGCAATTTTAATGATGCATCTTTTACACATTCTTGTCGGACAGCACTTATTTTAAAACCCTATAATAGCAAAAACACACATATTAATTTTTAGGAATTGAAAGAAAATAATAACATTATTTTTCAGCTCATAAAAGCGCAAAATCAATCCTTATACACACGTGTATAATTATTCTTCTTACTATCTTTCGGAGTGCAAATTTTTAAAGAGGACCTACTTTCACATTGAACAACACATTTTTCTTTAATTTAATTTTTATAGAATTCTATAAATACGAAGTGTTCTGATACTTTTTGACGGCCTGTATCATTTCAGAGTTAACGCTGGTATGAGACTGATTTGAAAGACTGACAATTTTCTTGCGAAACAATTAAGTAAATATTGATTCAACAAATTTGCCTTAGAATCTTTCACATCTATAATCATTTAAGAAATATAATTTATACATTAAGGGACATAGATAAAACAAATATTAGATTTGCGTATAAAAACTTATCACTATTTTAATTTAAAAATTTTCTATTTAAACATTAGTTTCTTAGCTAACACGACAGCTTGAGTTACTCTGTAAATATTTCTTTAATATAAAGTCTGGATTTATATATCCGGACTGGTAAACATAAATTTATAAAGTCATATCATATGCAAGAATTATCAAACCTACCTTTAGAGTATGCAACGACATTTGGGGATGCAGTGTAGATATCTGATTTAAATCACACCCATAAAACGTTATCTTCAAAGAGATGGGAAGGAGCATTATTTTTCTGAAATTGGTCTTATTGAGTAATATAACATTCCACTTAAGTATGCTCTGTGCTGTGTTTCAACGCGTAACCAGATCTTCAACGGATCAATCGTTGAGTGTCTCTCTCTCAAATCAAATTGTTCACCGGGCATAATCAGAAATAAATTAATTTTTCACAGACTTATCAATTGAAATATACAAGCTGGTAATTTTGAGGCAGTTTTAAGTCTTACTCTAAATAAGGAAACATTATTATAGTTGCTGATATCGAAGAATTCATGTAATAAGTTAGAGGCATCCACTTATAGAATTGTTTTAGGATTTAGATAATTGACTTAATTGGGAGATCCATGAATTTAAAATTTTGAAATTGGTCTGCGCCGGGGTTGTTCACTTTCTTGACAAATGCTACACTTTGAACTGAAGTGAAGAAGTGTGTACTGTTTCTACTACTATTTCTATTTGCTCATTAACAGAATATTCAGTAATTTCTTGGTGAGAACATTTGCTTTCTCTGAATTGCAAAAAACTAAGTTTCAGAGCTTGATTTGCGATAATTTTACTTGCTGAATTTTTCTTGAAGGTAATACTAATGTGTTTAAAATCAATTAATTGTCTTTGGCGTTAAGCTCTTCCAATGTCTTTTTCCTTTGTTGCTATTGAAATGTTCTATTTTATTTTTTTGATCGTGAATTCATTTATTCATTTCTGCTTTGTGTGAAATGTAACTGGCAAACATAAAGGTGAATGGGTTCTATTTTGCTTCTATATTTCCTCAGTTGTTGCTTTAGGAGAATTCTTTAATTTCCGATAATTTTTATTAATATGTTATTGAGATTTGTTGCAGAATAAAGATGTGGTTAAAATTTTCTATTTAAGTTTCAATTTCATTTTTACTAGAAAATGCGAGGATTATCAGCACGTGCTCAGTTAATGCTAACATTAAATTTTATCCAGTATACTGCCGTCTGTCTATCCTGAAAGGCCACCAACACAGGAGCGTTTCTTCGTCGCTGTCGTCCGACGATCTGTCGCGCAAGAATTTCACGGCCGGCAACACGTGCTGGTTTTTTTTTATGCTAGCTCAAATCCTTTTTTCCTGCTTTCTAGCAGAACAGAGTGGCGAATTCAAACAGTTGTTTATGTTACAATTTTAATACTTTATATATATATAATAAAAAGTTAATTCTATTTTTCTACTACTTCGAAACTAAGCAAAAGTATTTATAATCTGAATAAAGTTTTGGATGTTTGTTATTTTTTTCTGGCATTCTTCCCATTCAGCTAAAAAATTTCAAAGTTAACTTATAGAGATTCTTAAATATTTCTTTAAAATATTTCTTTCTCTTTAGGTAATCGAAGGAATTCCATCTTTAATTTGGACCATATTAATTCCTTTTACCACTAAGGAAAACTTTTTGATTTGATTTTTTGATTAACAAATACCTTATTTTAGTTTTATTAACGTCTCGTTTGGAACAACATGAAAACTATTTTGTGGCGGACTGAATTTTGATCTGCGATCAGATGACAAGGAGAACACAATATATCAATTTTTAAGAGGGTTATTATTAAAAATAGGTTGTTATTGGGAAATGGTTAAGTGCAGTTATTTAAAACAATTTTATTTAAAAAGGACGAAGCAATTTATACATGAAACAAGAAAAGCAATGTAAAAGAACCAAAGAATGAGATGATTGACGTGAAATTAAATTAAATGAAATTGACAATATTTAAATTGAAACATTTACAACTATAATATAAAACTGGAAAAAAATATGGAAGTTCAAGAGTCATAATCTCACATAGTATCCCCTGACATGATTATTTTTAATATCAAAAATTGGAGAGCAAAACACAAGAGGGTTGGATTAACTTCTGTAGGGGCCGTTAGACAAAGCAATTTAAGGGCCTTTCCCACCCCCTGTCCCCTCCAAAAGTAACGCAGATTTTTTAATTGATTTTAATTTAAAATCTATTTAAGCAGTTTTTAAATAAACATAGTTACGACAAAATGAAATTCCAATACATTTAATTGCTTGTCAGCTTTAAGAAAGTTAGTTTCATTATTTCGTGTATAAAAAAATAATTACATTTTATTAACATATAAATTTAAAATACAATTTTTAACAAAATGGTAAAGTAACAAAATTTCTCTCAGTACATTCCAAATACTCATATATTAAGTTTGCTAGGGCTGTTGACTCATGAGTCAATCAGTGAACTGGAAAAAGATAAGAAGATTGACTGCGCATAAAAAGCAAGCAAAATTGAAATCATGAAAAATTGCTAAGAATATTGTTTTGAAATTTAAATGGTACTTAATTTTAATTTAAATACGTTCGAGTACATGGCCTTTGCAAATAAAATGAAAATACAAAATTAAATAACTCTGAAAATTCCTGAAAAAATGTCAACACCTGAGGCCCTCGAAAGTTGCGGTGTCCCTATGCAGTTGCCTACTTTCCCATTTGATAATCCGGCTCTCTAACACACGAAAATACAAACGGAAACGTCGATGAGCCGCAGATCGCGCAAACAAGTCGCTCGTAAAATAGGCCGACCTCTATCTTCACGCGACAGCCGCCGGAATGCACCGGGCGAAGTTCCCTCCAAAGGCGAAAACAGCAGAGTGTGGCCAACCCTGCACTTCATCATTCTGTCTATAACTCTTCTGCTGTTGACCTTCAAGCCGCGGCTGCAGGAAAACGCTCGTGTGGTCGTAGACTAAATGGTATATAGTTCGGAATTTTAAAGCCGTCTGAATGTCTCAGGTGTGTTTCTTGCATACAAAAATTGCGTGTGCTCCATTCTTCAATGAAATACATAAATTCCTTTGAACAAGGTTTGATCCAAATGGCATTCCAAGTTATGCATTTGATAGTGCAGTTTGCATTATCGAATCGGCACTCAAATCTTGAATAAAGCTTGTCAGTTTATAAATGGTTGAGGAAATCTACAATTAAAAATATCCATGTATCTAAAATTTTTTACAAAGGAATTGGGTTTGTATAATGTTATTCTTGTATCTGATATCATCTTAGTACGAGTAACTATGGCGGAAATGTTAAATGTTCACAATGTGAAGGAGCATATATGACAAAAAAATTGGGAAATTTAGAATAAAGTTGAAGATTCTTATTTTATCAATTGCGAAGGCTTCCCTAAGCCAAAACTGGTCTGGTAAACTCTGGAAATAACCCACCAGATGTTGCATTTTCCTACGAACCCAAGAAGAAAAGTCGCACATTCTCAAGCGTTGAAAAGTTCGAGGAACATGACAATTCAATTCAGAAAATGATTGTACACAATTAACCTTTAAGAACATCAGAAAAATGATCATGGAACTTAAAATGTGTATTCAGTGAATCACAGAAACCAAAGCTCAACTTAAGAAACGTCGGCGTATTAATTAAGATTTAAAGTATGCATATCTACGAAATTTTCTTACATTTTTTATTCCCGGATTAATCTTTCATATGTTATGAAAAAGAGTGTTTATTAGTTCATTTTTTATTTAAAAATTTCACTATTAATTTTCGAAAGTTCAAGTATATTATTTTTCTATTCTGTACCTTAGAGGTAAACTACCTTAAGTGTGATTTGCATGTTTTTGTCTTATTCGCATTATCTTGACTACATCTTCGGATGGAAAAACTGTCGTATCTACAAGTCGAGAAGAAAAGAGGTTGAAAAAGTTACTTCGAATTAAATTGCGCATTGTAATACATTGCGCGCCGGAACTTCTTTTGGCTCTTCTGTAAAATGTTAAAAATGTTAACAATTTTTACTTCTGTCTTACGGCATCAATGCTTTATAACTTATTTTATTTCAAATGTTCTACAGTTTAATTGCTTTCACTCAATTATCCACTAAACGCTTTTAAATCCAAAATTTTGAATATTATCTGAGAGATTACGAAATCAATTCTCTATTGGATTTATATTCCCCAAAAAGAATGGGTAATTTCTAATATCTAGTTCTGCAGAAAAAAACAACATGGAAATATAATTTCAATATTTCTTTTTCCTATGTTAATTAATCAAATTAGCCAAAATTCGTTTGATATCTATGAGTTGTTTTTATTTTGCCACTTTTTGGAAGGGCATAAACTTTTCTCAACGCTAACCAAGCCAGAATTCCTTTTTCATGTTACCAAATTCATTTTTGTTTTCGTTCCAGTTTTTGACAAAATGATCTTAATTTTCACTTTTACCGTTTGCCATCGTGAATTTGAAATGACATGACATCTTTGAAAAACATGATAAATTATAACTAGCCAATCTAGAACAATTTTGATAGATTAAAATAATTTATTATGAAGTAAAATAAATAGTTATTCTAATTTTTTTACACTTTTTTAATGCAAACCACTTCATTTTTTACAGAAAAAGATTTTTATCATTTTCAGCTATTGTAGTCATTAATTTAGTAAATTCATATAATGTTACAGTAGCGAGCCAAATATACCTGCTCAAATTAAAAGTAATTTCTCTTATGTGTGTTGTAATGACTCGTCTTTTTTTCATCCATTAGACGCAAAATCTAATAGATGCGCTCGCAATATGTATTTATTAGCTGTTTTTAACGCATTACACTTTGAAATTTAATTACAGAACAGTGATTTACGTTCTCATTAGGGCAATTTTATTTTAGTTATAAAGGAAGAATTTTCGAAACAGTATAAACAAATCATATTTTTAAGAAAACACTGAACATATTTGAAAAATTACAGCGCATTTGCAACGATATATAGTCGTTCGAAAAGAAAACCTACTTTTAAAATCAGTCAATGATTTCAAAATGTACCTTTAAATAAGACTTTTCTGCTTCAAAATACTCTCCTCTTCTATTTATACGCCGCTATCAAACCTGTCTTCCATTTCTGCAATGGCTCCGGGGAATCTCTTTTGGAGTCGCAGGTAAGTCTAGCGTCGAACTTCATTCGCTCCCTTCTTGTGTATGATGTCGACTTTTCAAGGTGAATTTCTACGTTGGGAAGTCTTCAAAATCTCTTTCAACTTTTTCAAAAAATAACTTATTTTATTTTATTTTTTGCTTTAATTTAGCATTTCACGCAATTTTTTAAGATTAGATAACTCTCTTTACTGGAAGTTACAACTTCTGTTACACTGAAAATCTCATTAAAAAAAATGTAAAGTGCGAAAGTAAAAATGCGACAGTAAAAATGAAAAACAATTTAAGCAGACAAAATAAATGTTAAAAATGTAGGTTTTGATGACGGATTCTCGCAAGGCTTGCATTAGTTGCCTTTAGAAGAAATAATTATTCATTTTTCTTACTTTGGATAAAATAAGCCTTCTTTTATTTTAGGTTTATTTGCCAATATTTAAAAAAAATTAAATATGGAACTAGATGCTTGGAACGCAAGTGCCTAATATACTTTGTCTTTCAGTACATAGTGATTCTAATTATTACAGCAACGTTAATTTTTCGTTGATTGCTAAGTAATATATAAAAGAAAATAAATATTAAATGTGTAGACAATGAAAAGTCAACTTCTGTTAATTCAGTACATGTCGTCTTCGGCGACCAGCTTTTTCGCCGGGAATATAATTTTAATTTAAACACTTGTGCATAATTTGATATTCATGGTTCCCTTAGCAATGTAATTTTAAATTCCAAATCGTGACATATTTAACCCATTTTCTTTCAATAGCCTTTCGTCTATTCTTTTCGTTGTCTGCATGAACGTCCTTAATGGAGTTCAGTAACTGTCTGTGCCATGTATCTTCACTCTCTTATTCCTCTTCAACATATGCATTTCATTTTAACTTTAAAATGGCATGGCACATTTTACTTCCAGCGACATGACAGAGGAATGAAAATATGCTGATTAAAACATATCATTAAACATTAAAACATTACCATAGCTTTCAACATTAGATGAGAAAAACGCATTTAAACATTTGTTTAAGCTATTAAAACTATTTGAATTGCGGTGCATTAAGGAAAAGTAAATTATTCTAATATATATTTTTAAAAAATTAATAAAATTAGAAAAAATTCTATGTCATCTTAATTGATATCATTGGGAAGGTAATTTTTTGCGCTTTCAAATGGTGTAAAAATAATTTTTAGGCTGCATTATTTTCGAACTTTATTAAGAGAAAGCACCAAAATTTTGCTTAATTTTTGATTAATTAAAATTATAATTATATTTTTAAAAAATGGCTCCGATGTGCTCATTTCCACCCTCCAAAGTATATTTGTACCAAATTTTGTATCTCTGGGTCCAGCGGTTCGGCTTGTATGCCGCAAATACACACATATTCTCCTTTATTATTATTAGAGATATATAATGAAAGAATACATTTT
>BGPR01018829.1:19154-30258 GCA_013235015.1 Araneus ventricosus | reverse complement strand
GTAATTGCATGATGTTTTATTTCTTCTTTGGCACAATAATCGGCAAAATCACCAGAGGTAAAAGCTGTACCTCTATCAGAGATTATTTGGAAAGGGCTTCCAAACACAGCTTTTTGAATTTCCAACTTTGCTATCACTTCAGCTGATGTTGTGCTTTTTGTAGGATAAATCCATACAAATTTAGTAAATGCGTCGATGATTGCCAAAACATATTTATAATTTTTATTCGTACTCTTCAAAGGTCCAAGATGATCGATGTGATACGTGTGCAACGGCGTGTCTTCTTTTTGTAACGGGTGCAGAAGACCCTCCTTCTTTCCTCTTTTCTGATTTATCAGGATACAATGGACGCAGTTGGATATGATCTTCTCTACTTTTTGTCTAAGTTTGGGGATGTAATAATAATCTTGAAGGTGTTTCTCGGTGTATTTAACTCCAGTATGTCCTCTTTCATGTGCATTTCTTACAATTTCGGTTTGCAGACTGTCAGGCACACAACTACTAATTCTTTACCCTCAACAAATTTATACAAAATTCCGTTTCGATCGCAATAGTTTTCGTAAGCAGAAATTCTTAATAATTCTTTTATTGCTTTTACTTCATTGTCATTATCTTGAGCTGATTTTAATCTCGGTAAGATGTTATCAAATGAGATACAAAATATGTTTATGGGAGATCTACTTAGGGCATCAACATGAGTCATGCGTGTACCTGAACGATGCTCAATGACGTAATCGAATTCTTCCAGCAATAAAGCCCAACGTGCAACGCGAGTAACCAAGTCTTTTTTTTGCATAGTTTTTTCGAGCGCGGAACAGTCTGTTACAATTTTGAAAGGAATTCCTAGTAGGTAAACACGAAATTTCTTTACTGCCTCTATCACAGCAAGAGCCTCAAGTTCATAACTAGAATATTTCTTCTCGGCGTCTGTTGTTTTCTTACTCATGTAATAGGTAGGATGGAAGTTTTTATCATCAGGGGATTTCTGCATTAAAATAGCTCCGTATCCCTCTAAGCTAGCGTCAGTGTGCAATTCAGTTTCGTAATTAGGGTTATAAATTCTTAATACAGGTTTTTCAGCTAACATTAATTTTAATTGATTAAATGAGATTCTTTCCTCTTCACCAAATTTAAACTTTCGGTCTTTCTTCAAGAGATCGCTTAATGGTCTGGCAATAGTGGAGTATTTTGGGATAAACTTTCGGAAATATCCGGTGAGTCCTAAGAAACTATGAATTTGTTTTAGATTAGCTGGTTCCGGAAAATTAAGGACAGCTTTAGTTTTTAGAGTAGATGGGAAGATTTTACCATCTTCAACGACATGGCCCAAGAATTCGATGCGCTTCTTCAAAAAATGAGACTTGTTAAAGTTGATCTCTAATCCATATTCACTAGCAATGCTTAGAACACGTTCGACTCGTTCAATTCCTTCTTCAAATGAGGAAGATAAAATGATGATGTCATCCAAGTACGGGAGAACAATACCATCGTTAATTAAAGGTCGAAAAATGGTGTTAATGTACCTTTGAAACACGGCTGGAGAATTACATAATCCAAAAGGGACTTTAAGAAATTGATATTGGCCTTCATGGCTGACGAAAGAGGTATATTTTCTACTATCTTTGTTTACATCAACATGGAAGAATGCATTCTTAAGATCGATAGTACTGAAGACGCGTGATCCTTGCAATCTGTCTAAAATATCCTCGATTAATGGGAGGGGAAATCTATCCTTTACAACGACTTTATTTAATTTCCTATAATCAATGCAAACTCGAGGGGTTCCATCTTTCTTTCGGACGATTACCACTGGGCTACTGTATTCTGAAGAACATGGTTCTACAATCCCTTGTTCTAACCATTCAGCTACTTGGGTTTGGACAATTTTTTTCTCTGAAAATGGTAATCTACGAGGCTGATGGAAAATAGGTTCATTACTTTTTACCAAAATGTTCAATTCAACATTTGTTGCTTTAGTTTTGTGCGGTACGTAATTTAAAATTGATTGTTGTACCTTATCTTTAAAAATATTTGGAACGTCAGGTCCAATGTTTAGTTCAACTTCGTTAGGGGTTACATTAATTGGTAGGACGGATAATGAGTCAACTTCCTCTATACGCTGAAATTTTTCTTTAATCACAATTCCATCTTCATTAATTACCGTCTCACCTTGCATCAATACATTCATACCAACAATCACATCATAAGACATAACATTATTTTCTACAACATATATATCTGCATTACACTTGAAATCATCAATTTTAATGTTACCCTTAAAATAACCTAATGGGTTTACTTTGCATTTACCAAATCCACTTAAAGAGAGATTCAATGGGTACAATTTACAAATATTTAATTTATCAAACACTGATTTACGAAGCAACGTCGCTTGACTTCCAGTATCGATAAGTGAATTAACGCTTATATCTTCAATTGTTACTTTATTGTCAAGCTTTGGTTTGAATTTAACGTCCAAGGTGGCTACTTCTGGTTTAGACTTCGTTTTATCACATTTTGAAGCTTTATGTCCGAAGGTTCCACATTCAAAACATTTAAATCCTTTATCCTTATGTACACAGAATCGTGAGATATGATTTGGGTCACCACAGTTAAAACAAAATTTACTCTTGCGACTTTCAAAATTATTATATTTCATTCTTTCAAACCCACCACTTGATTTTACTTTATTTGCACTTTCGTTTTTAGAGTTGAATCTATCATCATGCACTTGTTTCGGTTTTAATTTATCAAAAGAATTAAATCTAGGATTGAAATCATATCTTGCTTTGGTTTTATCGAAAACGGCTTTACTTTTCGCGTAATCACTCTTTATTACTTCATAAACTTTAAGTTTTTCTTTAAATTCAAATAAATTCTTACATCCGTACAAAATTGTTTTGTTTTCTTGCCTATCATTAATACCTTTAATCACATAATGCATTAAAGCGGCATCTTCAATTTTACCAGAACTGCACAATTCTTTCATTTTTAAAAAGTATTCTGGAGCGGATTCAGAATCCCTCATTTTTCTTTTACTCAAGAGTTCATGCAAGTGAGCTGAATTTATCTCAAAAGAAAATTCATCGATCAACGCTTGTTTCAATTTTTGCCACGAATTAATTTGTGGTTCCGTTCTTACAAAAAGAGCGGCAGTTCCGCCAAGCGACCTTTTAGCAAAGATAAACATTTGTAAGTCTGACAGACTAAACAATTGGGAAATGTTTTCAAAGTGATCTAACCAATTAGCTATATTTTCATGCGATTCTGCATTAAATTTAGAAATGGCACTTTCGATATCGGAATAATTTATAACAGTATTCTGAGCGACTGAGCTTCTATACTTATCAACAAATTGCATATCATAAATCTTATTTGCATCACACTGCACATCACAACACTGCATATTACACTGAGCTTCACACTGCATGGAAGAATCTCTTTTATTTGAACTTTCACCTCCGAAAGAATAGCTTTTTTTATTTTCTTTTTCGAAATCATTTGCCGTTTCTTCGTCATTGTCTGAGTCATCTATATCTGCCCGCGAAAATTCAGCTAACGCTTCAAGGTTACACAAGAAAGAAAGAATTCTTTTTGATACTTCCGGCTTTGAGCCATCAAATGAAATATTTAAAATATTACATATCGTAATGAGTTCGTTCAGCGAAAATAACTCATCCACACTTTCTAACTTTTTTTTAAATTCGTCACTTTCGACTTGAAAATCAAATCCAATAAATTCTCGTATTCTCTTTCGATTTGATCTATCGCCAAGAGAACCGAAAAGGAATTTATGCAAAATCTTTATTTTTTCTGTTTTACAATTCTTCAATGCAGTGCTAATTTCTTGAATATCATTTAAAGTAGTCATTTTAACAAAATGAATGCTACTTACCCCTTTAAGAAGAAATTATATAATCCGGTTTCGTAAATAATCAACAATGTCCACTTTCACAGTTTTTTTTGTCACAAAGTTTTTCTTTCACACGGTTTAAGTTATTCAGTTCACCAAATTTTCACAGTCTAAAACAATCGTCAAAAATATTTGCGTTTTATCAATCGTATTGCATTCTACTTATCATATTGCATTCTATTTATCATATTGCATTCTATCTATCATATTGCATTCTATCCCACTTCTGAATTGTGGGTGTCAGGGATGGCCAACTGAAGACAAGTTTTTTGAATGAAAATATTTAATGATGAATTCAAATGACAGTTAGATGAACAATTAAATGAGTAGCTATGTACAGATGATAAACACAAGAACACAAAGTAATAATCGTTGAAGAGTCACACACATTCCCTTCGTCGCAATCGTCTTTGGAGCAAGCGTCTTTTGCGAACATCCCGTCTGGATGTTAGAACGTCAACTGGCCAGTTCTCCTTAGATCCGCTAGAGGCGCGGCGGGAATGACGTGGGATGCCGCCAGTCTGGCACCACACTACTCTACTAATAATAAATGAGAATGTGTGTAAGTGTGTGTGTTGGCGCTCTACAGGGCTCGCCCACTCGAACAAGAGCTACGAAATTTGGCATAAATATACTTTGGAGGGTAGAATGTGCACCTCGGAATCCTTTTTTATGAATTTTTGTTTAGAATTTTGTTCAATTAAAAATTAAGCAAAATTTCGGAGTTTTTCCTTATTAACTTACGAACAGGTTACAGCACAAAAATCATTTTTACACTATCTGAAATTGAAAAAAATTGCTTTTTTAATGATAAAATTAAATTGCCGTACAGTTTTTCTCTAATCTATATATTTAAAATAATTTGGTAAAAAGCCTTCACCGATTTCGACAATTTTTTTTCATTTGAAAATTTATGACGTCTAGATATGTCATCCAGGGTTGACTACCACCATCCACCCCCATTTTCGAACGAAATCGAAAAAACACTTCTCCACCAAACATTCTCTATATATTTTTTCAATTTCGTTCAAAAATGAGGGATGGGTGTGGCAGGCGACCTTTGATGACATATCTAGACGTAATAGCCTTTCAAATGAAAACAAATGTCGAAATTAGTCGGGTGGTTGGGGCTGGGGGATTTCTACAAGGTTTAATAATTTGGTAGAAACTTTCACCGAGTCCACCAGCCTCAATCACTCAACCGATTTCGACATTTTTATTTTCGTTTGGCCCCTGCACCTCTCCTCATTTTTGAACGAAATCGAAATACCACTTCTCGTCTGTACACTGTCTATGGGGAAACCTTGTAGAAACCCTCAGCCCCAACCACTCGACGTAATTCGATTTTTTTTTCATTTGAAAGGTTATGATGTCCAAATATGTCATCAAGGGTGGCTTGCCCCCCCCCCCCCCGACACACACATTTTGGAACGAAATCGAAAAAACATTTCTCCACCATACATTCTTCATAAGTGCTTTTGATTTCGTTTGAAAATGGGGGTTGGGGGAAAGGTGACACTTGATCACATATCTAGATGTCGTAATCTTTTATATGAAATAAAAATTATCGAAATCCGTAGAGTGGTTGGAGCTGGCGAACTGTGTGAAGGTTTTACCATATTATTTTAAATCCAACAGTTCCATGAAAATGGCGTGTCAAAAATATAGTAAAACACATATTGTAGGTGATGGAAACTGTTTATTTAGGGCGATATCATTCTGTAATTATGGATCCGAAGACTTTCATGACGAAATTCGTGAAAAACGCTATTTTAGATATTACAACTAGATGAGGTTTATTGAAAGATTTTACAATTTTAAAGGAATCTGTTGTCTACAAAGAATATGAAATCTACTATTGTTTTATGGTTTGTTCCACTGATCTTCATGCAGTATTTATAACTGAAAAAGTAGTGGCTTAGAGCCTCGAAACAGCCAGGTGGCAAGGACAGTGATGAGCAAACTGGGTGCTGGCCGCGAACCCTTCCAGAGGGCGGCGAGAGCGTCTAGTTTTAATAAATTTTTAGGCATAACTTACAATAATATTTTTCATTGTTGCAACGCAATTTAAGCTGTTTTCATTGTTTAAACAAATATTTAATTACATGATTCTCTTTCATGGTTGAAAGTTCTGGTAATGTCTTAATACACTTCTCTTTTATATTTTATTTCATCAAAATTCTTATGGAATCTGCAAATGATGCTCTTTGAGATATTATAAAGATTAGGAAATATATCCAATAAGTTGAATGCTATGTTTTCATTCTTTTCCAGCATATTTTAATTCGGCCAAAATGCCACTGGCCATAAAATGCACTGCGCCATTTTAATGTTGAAATCGAATGAATATTTTGCAAGAGAAATAAGAAAGTGAAAATGGCACCGGCAACATGCAATGAGATTTACATGGCATGGCAAGTTATTTGATTCCATTAGTGACATTAATGCAGACAATGAATAGAACAGGTGCAAGGCCACTAAAAGAACATGGTTTAAATATCTACCACAATCTGAAGTTTAAAATTACGTTGTTAAAGCAGCCATGAATATACAATGATACAAGATTCAATTGAAATCATATTCCCGGCGAACAAGTTGGTTCACCGGCGCTAGTTCTTTAATAATACATTATTAAAGATTAAAATAAATAAATTATTTTTTATCTTATTAATTTTTTTGGGAATCTTTAAATAAAGCACTCTAAGATATGAAATATATTGTGTTATGTGTCCGATAATATGAATGATCATTGTTGTTATTTATTAATTATTATTCCAGCATGTTTTAATCCAACTATTTTGTTGTTGGGTTTAAAATACAAAACAGAATTTGAACGTTGGAGACAACTATATACTTTGAAGGAGAAATAAGAAAGTGAAGTTGGCGCTAACAGCGCACAGTCAGATGACGTTGACAGTCACGTCACGTGACTTGATGGCACTAGGGATGTTCATGCCCTCATGAACAGAACAATTGCAAGGTTTATGTAATAACGTGTATGAAATGTCTATAACAATTTGAAACTTCAAATTAATTTTTAAGGAAACCATAAATATTAAATAATGCATTAGAGATTCAATTAAAATGATATTCGTAAATTTTCTTTTTTAGATATTATTTTACTAAATACCCATCAATAATTTTATGAAAATTGTGGTAAAACTAGACTTCCTTAGAATGCATTAGTTCAATTAATTATTTTCCATTAACTAGGAAAACGATAACACCATGGGTATGGAATTTTTGAATTGTATGCGCTAGATAAATCCCTTTTTAAGATATCAAAGAAAATTCCACACCCACAGCCTTATAAAAAAAAAAAATTTTCTGACGATTCTCTTCCTTTAAATTCTCTTGTAACCATAAGTACGCAATGCGCATACATAGTTTAAAATCTCGTCTTTCTCCTTTGAAACTAAAAGTGTGGGCTTCTGAAACTCTAAAAATAACTCAACTCTCTCAAAAAGGAAAAGTTAAGCACTAAGGGCACTTGTAGCTAAATTCTGTGTACAGAACTTGGCCCCAAAAAGCTGAGAGCTGGAGCTCAAATGCTCACCGTCAGCGAAGTAATTAAATTTAATTAATCGCTGCCGAGCAGAGCTTAGGGGGGGAAATCAGGGTTAGGAACAATGTGCAGATTTTAATTCCTTTTTGGGTTAATTAAGTCTAAGTCTTGATTAAATTCGCGTGAAAAATGCGTCGCCGTGTTGCAGAGGGTGGATTATCTTTATATCGCCCAAACTGACATGTATATATGGGCCTTCAGCACACTTCTCATGAAATTTAGTAATGCGAGATAGGTTTAAGTGTGTTTCTGTACCGTCTTAACATGCGTATTCTCGTAACAGATATTCTCTTGGAGAGAAAAAGGTGAAAGTTTAATTCAGGTAGGAATAAGTTAAAGTAAGTGAGGACACACACCTCAGACAGAAGTTAATTTTATAAAATAGAGTGTTTCTATAATTATATCTCCCAGCTCCGTTTGTTCGAAGTGGGGCAGAGTGAACAGTAGCGGTATTTTTTGCAACCCAAGTTAACTTTTTACCTAAACAGAAGTTGTATTATCGGTACGAGATTATTGAGATTTGAGATTTCGTTATATATTAAACTAGCTGATAACCCTGTTTTGATCGGGATCCAAATATTTTCATACGGCCCCCATTCTGCTTCTTTTTTTACAAATAGTGTCACTAATTTTCCCAAACAAATGTAAATATCTTTTTAAGTCCTGCAAATCTAGCTTTTTTTTCACCTTATAATAGTATGGTTTTAATAAAAATGCGATACATTTTGAAAAAGGGAATTAAACACTGGAAACATAATTTTTTTTTCTATCACATATTTGAATAATAATGGAGGAAAAACGAAAATAAGCAAAAATGTCTCAATTTATCACTTAAAATTAAAGAAATAAAAACATAATTTGAGTTTTTAAAAATATGTATAAGGCGCTAGCCCCCACTTGGCTAATCCATCACTGTGCCGAATTTGGCCCATATAAGTCCAAAAGGTCTGGTCGTGCACACAGAACAATAAACGAACATATATACTCGTAAAAAATGCTTTTATATATATAGATTGTGGCGAAAGCTAAAAATATCAAACCTCAGGAAAAGTAATTTTTCTCATATTTGATAGGTTCATTAATCAACAAACAAAGTATACTGATCCGAATATCAAAAAGCAATCTGATTGCTTTTTAATATTCGGATAGCTTTGCGAAAAGAAAGGACCGTGTGTGTAAGATGAAGAAAAGGTATTTTACCTGTAATTATGCGAAAAGTACAGACTATATCTACAAACATTAACATGTATGTAATTTTGTTTAGGTAGAAAATTAAATTAAGTTACTCCACACAATTTCAAAGTACGGTTGATTTTGAAGGATCTTATAACTTGCCCTAAGCGCTTAACAATATATTTTCGAAATAGTTGTTGAACCGAGAGACAAACATTATTAGTTGGGTTAAATCATTTTCATTTAATTAAATTAGCAACTTATTTTGCTCTGACGTCACTTGCATCACTCATTTAATCATGACACTGTGAATATTTTAGGAATGTCGAAACGTCAAACAGCAGAACAAATTACAATTACTCTCTTCTCGATGAAGAAACGGTTACCCTGTTATTATAATTTTATATAAACAAGACAAGAAGCAGAATATTTTTGAAAATATTCAAGAAGAAATTTGAAATTGAATTCCGAAGTATGATTAGAGATGATACATTTTAGTCGTTTAAAGTAACTGAATTTTGAGGTTTAGTGCAGTTGGAATAAAATCCCATTTTGAGGCTACACTAGGTCTGTTTCAACGCGGACATAGTAATTTTAAACCTCAGTCAAAGGACAAGGACGACACCTGAGCAGGCCATAACAAGTGGGAGGACCTCATACGCTGGGGACCTTCGGAATAATCGGATTTCTAACATGGAATTTCTGGTTCCGAATCCGCGATCTTATCAATACGTCACCGCGGCTACCCGTCTATCCATCGCTTCAAAAATACGCACTTTTCTTTTTTTTCCTTCAACTTTTTCTGAAATGTTCATGTTAAATGTTTCGATAATGGCATTCCAATTATTGAATATGTTTATTTTGTAGAATAACAAAAAGGAAGCAATTTAGTTTTTTAAGGCAGACACCTCAAACAGAAGTTAAATTTTGAAAATCTTGAATCATACTCAGGAAACTTAAAAATGTCTTTTGAATTAACATTGAACTCAGCAACAGCGAAAATTTTAGGTGTGAAAAATTAATTAATTAGTTACTTCTATTTAGAGCAACAGTTCTTTGGGAATGAACTAATTTGGTCAACAATTTCAGCAGCATTCTTTAAGTGTTGCATAAGCAGAAATATCAGAACTCTGACGACACAGGGTACAAATTAACGCTGTAGAAAAGTGACAAATGAAAGAAAAAATTTGCTTTCACCAGCTCGGATATAAAAATCCAAGCTGCAAATAAAAGACTTAGCGAGAATGCAGTTCAAATCACAGAGAAAAAGAATCAGAGGTCTCACTCTCATAGACTTTAATGGCAACTTTTTTAACATTACACCTTATATAGACAGTAAACCATCTGTGGCCGACGAGGGAACTAACAAGAATACGTCAGCGTGACGTCACTGCGACGCGACTGTAAACAAAACCAATCCCTTTCGTCATGATAAAGATGTAAACAATAAATAGGCATTTATTCGACATTTAACTCGTTTTTCAACGATTATTAAATTTGAGAATAGATTATTTTTTATATGTATTGTTAATTTCACATTGTTTTAATAATAATGCCGTTTATTATTGTTTATATAATTATTCTAATCATAAAACGTTTTATTCCTCATTAAATTAGCCTTTCCTTTAATACAGAAATTAAAAGTAAATATTAAACATCATTCAAAGCAATAAAAAAAATGTTGAATTGCCTATTTGAAGTGTAGCAATCATTTATAAGCAGTGGATAAATAATTTAAGAAGATAAACTATTTTTCACATTAATAACTTCTTTTATTCTTTTTCAAGAAAAAATCTTTCAGATCATAAAATGTTTTTAAACCAACAGGAAATTAATTTTTATAAATTTAACTAATATTATACCATCTCTTTTGGAAAATGCTAAAACTTCAACGAAAAATTACTTTTTAAGAAATTCATTCATTTTTCCAAGATACAAATATTGATAAAATGTAATTTCCACAAAGAAAATTCAATTGTGGTTTCCTTAAACTCTACAGAAAACTAAATTTGTTTTAATTAATATTATACTTTCAGAATACTTTAAAAATTCAACAATAAATTAATTTTTAATAAATACACATTCATTTTTGTTCCAAGATTTAAAAACTAATAGAATGTTATTTTCATAAAGAAAATTCAATTTTTTAAAAAACTCTGCAGGATATTAAATTTTTTGATTAAGTTAATATTATACCATCTCTTTTAGAATATATTAAACTTCAACAAATTATTTTTTCAACAATACACATTAATTTTTTCAACCCAGAAAACAAATTAAATACATTCATTGATTTTTGTAACAAGTTATTATACAAATAAATGCAAAAATCCCAAAATATAATGTCACAATTTTATTGAACAAGCATAATAAAGTACACAACATTGTTAATACATAACATTTCTCACAAACACTGCCTAGAAACCAGATTTATTTGTTATATATAATATAAA
>BGPR01018829.1:0-12656 GCA_013235015.1 Araneus ventricosus | reverse complement strand
TCCAATCGAAACGTGGCGCAATATAGCCTGATAAGCAAAACACCGATGAAAGGATCAACTTGTGCGCATGCGCGCTTGTTAAAAACTCGTTAAAAACATCTAGACGCAAAAAAACCAAATGTTCTCTCATCGCCGTTCTTGACGGCAATGATTTGGCGTTCCTCAGAGGAACGAAGCAGGCGGGCACCGTAAACTCCATGTTATCCAAATATTGTTAACACAGGCATTTAATATGTGAAAATTAGCTATAATACTAACCTTGGATAACACAATGACTATATAAACTCAAATATTATTTTAAAATAAGATAGACAATAAATAATACAAATAACTTATCTCCCATTTAGAAGATCGCAAAATGTACTGCCTCATTATCCAGACTTTTACCCATTACATGCAAAATTCCAGGTACTAACCGTTTAAATTAGAGGTGGTTTATTGCTTTATTGGTGTATCAGTTGCCAATAATTTAATTGGTACCAAAAATAACAACTATTGTTTTTTATTTTTGTCCAGCTACATTTATTAAATCGATCACTGCGCGACCTTTCTTTGAGAATCCAGCTCTAACGAATTTTTATTATTAACCTTGCTAAAGAAGTGTAACTTTATTAAAAGAAAATCTAGTCCGAAACATTGTAGCAGGATAAAGTATTAGGGTTTTTCCGTCTGTCTTGAATACATCAGAGAGTAATAAAACATTATAATGTTAATAATACATCCAATGCTTTGAAATATGTTTGTAATAAACTACGAAATTCAAACTTTTTCTTCCTTAGTTACATGAGAGATGTTAAAATATCTACTTCGGTTATTCACAATCTCGCTATTTTGCGTCGCGTGGTTGTATATAGGAGAAGCATTCTGTAAAAATTGTGATGAAAACTAATTTCGAAAAAAATATCAAAATTGAAGGAAGAAAATTGCACGGGGAAACAAATGATATCATTGAAAAGCTAAATTCTTGAATTTTAAGGAAGGGTAAAAAAAGTTTTTGTGTGATAGTATGATCCCAAGTTATTGAGGAAACATAAAAATTTCTTATTAATTTTTAATTAAATGAAAATTTAGTAAAATTTTTGAAAAATAGTTTCTCAGGGTACTCCAACTACCGAAGAACAAACAATGAGTGGAATTTGGTAGCTGTAGGGCCAACGGTCTGCCCTCTAGAGAGTTTTGAAGGATTTTTGCATCACGCATGTCGTTGGTCGCTATTTAGATAAACCAGGCTATAAACATCATTACATTAGAAAAACATGCAGCTCCATTGTATCCTTTTCTGGAATTTCAGCAATATATTGAACTCGCGATCCATATAGTTGTGAATGGATATAACGACGAAGATACAGATGTTGATTGACGATGGTCTTTATTAAGTCTTTACTCTCAAAACTTATTCAAAGTATTAAATTGAATCGTTATATTGCAGGCAAATAGTGGAAATAATACTATGCGAATATGAAACATATGCCTCTATCTCTTAATGTCATTAAAATATTAATCATTCCTGATATTACGATATCGACCATAGCAAAAAAATAAATGATTATTGGGTAACCTTTCACAACAACCATTAACGGAAAATATCAGATTTCTCAATCTCTTGAAGTGATATATGTCTTAACGTGACTAGGTTTTATTAATGATTAGTCGGTAAAATCTGTCATAAAACTACGTCAGATTGTGGCGTTGCATAACTTGTAATGAGAAGAAATTTAATAATAAAGCAGGTAGCTGCGTGCACTTATGTACACGAGTCCGAAGAGATGAAAATCACTTGATGCGAGACCCCGACTGTAGGGAGGGTGTTCCATTCTCTCTGTGGTGAACGTGCTCTGTAGTTCTGCACACCTGTAGTTCTGCAACCCTGTTTCGTGACCTGTTCTAGCACCAAGTGATTTTAATCTCTTCGGACTGTTTGAGAAGCACCTGGCAGGTCGCCATTTCAGAACCGATGCCGAAGTTCAGGATGCCGTTGTTAAGTGGCTCCGTGACCTACACCCTAATTTTTTCTATTTAGGTTTCGATAAATTGGTGCACCGATGGCCCAAATGCTTCAACACCTATGGTGACTATGTGGAAAAGTAATATTTACCAGGGCCATTCAACCTTTATCTATCTCTTTGATTTCGTGAATAAATCTTTTCTCGCAGAGGACTTGTTACCTTACTCTTTGCACCACCCACGTAGTTTCTTCTTGGGTAGTAGGTGCTCACTAAGAAAGTGTTTTTTCAAAATTTTAAATTGATTTTGAATTAATTTACATTTAATGAATATTTTAAAGTTTTTCTTCAGTAACTTTTGAACTATTTGTATAATTGCATAAAAAATATTTGTACCCTTTTTAAAAAATTTTGAGTGATGTAATTCTTTTTTCCCGAACGCTTTAATGTCTAAATTTGATAAGTTTATAAAAATATTTTTAAGCATACTTTACATCAATAATTTTCATTTGTTGCCGACAATGTATTAAAGCCGGCATTCTCTAGAGTACCTAGGCATTTTATAGAATGCCGAAAACTAACCGGCAATATATAGAAAGATAAACATTTCACAAATTTACTAGGCATTCTATAGAATGACAAATCTGCAAAGTATGAAATACATCTCCGAATCGATTTTATAAGAAGTAAAATTAAGTGTAATTCAAATTGAAATTATTTCTTTTCTTGATGCAAGAAGTAGGTTTATATTTAATATTGTTGTCTTTAAGAAGAGACGCCTAAATCTTATTTTGTAGAACTTTCATTTTTCCTTACGTACTTTGAATAAAAGTTTTTAATGGCACTCTTTCATTATTTTTCAAAATAATATTTATATTTTTGAGGAATGCACGTCTTTTAAATAATAACCTTGTCATGAACTTTTATCATACTTTGCCTAAAAAACATTTGTAACTCTGTAAAATGCCTTGGCATTATATACTATGCCTAGGAAAAGAATATAATAATTCTGATATTGCATACATTGTCTAAAAATGCCCAAAATTCTATAAAATGCCTAGATATTCTATAGAATGCTGGCGTTTCATACATTTCCGGTAACATACATATTTATATATATATTAAAATAACACATTTGAAAGTTTAATATCAATTACTGTATTTAGTTAAAATTATTTATTTAAGTATACATTATTATTTTTAAGTTTTTGATTACATATTTTGGATTACATAAATTGTAGCTACTGTTGTATTCAACTTTAAGTTTATTGCTATGCGTCGCATTTTCTAAAAACAGGTGTTTGTCGTATTTTTAATTGCACAGAATCTACAATTCATGTACTTTTTTCTTGTTAACCACTACTGTCATATCATCAGATTTAAAATTCCAAACACTGTACTTTGAGTATTAGAATGCAGGTTAAAGGAACCTTGGATATCAAGACTCTAAAAATAGTACTTGTGTAAAAGTGGATCACAAAATCTGAACCGAACGTACATTTTACAAATTTTTATATTTTCACAAAAATATAAACCCAACTAAAAATATTTTTAAAAAAATATGCGCGTTGGCATTCCTATGAGTGCTCTTGCTCCGTGAATAATATTTACTTCCGCGTGTCCTGAATTTTGTAATTATTGGAATTCTGCTTTTAGTAACCGTTGACGTTTAGATTACTATCAATTAGTGCGCAAACATTGTTACACTTAATTTACTCTTAATGTGCGATGCACACGATGCATTGAACAGGGATTTATTACTTGAAACAAGCTACAATGTGAATATTTCATAAGATGCGATGGAAAAAACTTACAGAAGGCCGGCGAGCAGCTTATGAAGTACTTATGAATTTGATTGGTGAAGGGAACTGCGGCCTTTAGGTCCTTCAAGCCTCAAGTGGAACTGAAAAAAAATTAATTAATTTGATCCCTTCTGAAATTTGATCTAAACTCCATTTAGCCCTTGCCGTTGCTTCATCAGTAATAGCTACCGCACGGTGCATTCAGCGTGCAGTTACTTCTGAACTTAGTTCAAACTGACAAAATCTTGTATGCAATATAAGTAAAATGTCTCGTAATATATCTGTCCAAAAACCTCCATACCTATCATTTGGGATGAGTGTGAGATGTCAAATAAATTTGCCGGTATCAACCTAGAAATTACAGGTTCGTCCTAAGGGCATTATATGTTGCATGTTCTGAAGTGGGAACCCCTAGAAATCTTTTCATTTATGCGCCAAATGGTGAGACTAAAAATGTCGTTCGTCCGAAAAGTTTAGAATAGTAATTAATTAGGGTTGAGGATTCTAAAACCCTCTTTAAGGGTTGAATATTAGAACTCGAAAATTGTGCGACCGAAAACTTTTTTTTGTGTGTTATGCATTTTCTTTAGTACATATAGAATAGATGAAAGTGGGCGAAGTCAACAACGGATACTTTCTTAAATAAATATTAATTTATGTAAAGAAATATAATATATTTATCTTTCTACTTTGAGCCAAGTCACGAAAGACATAGAATTAAAACGTGTATCAGATGAATTCATGAATATAATTTATCATACATTCGCTTTTATGATAGTGACGCTTAGTTTTTGGAAATGTCATGTAAGAAAACTTACAGTGAATTTTTCCTTAAAGTAGTTTAAATTAGAAGGTAATACCAAGAATTTTGACACCTTATCCAAAAAGGAGTAATCTTTATTTTCATTTCTTGTTTTACTTGGCATTATCGAGTTGAAAATATTGCTCTTCTGAATTCGTAGATTGCCGAGTCGAAGTTAGTACGGGAGACCGATTCGGATACTTCAAAAAATAAGAAAAATTTGTGTTAAATCTATACAGTGGATGAGCTGTTAATGAATAGTTCGGATAACGAACAAATCGGATAAAGGAAAAATTTTATATGCGAACAACGAAGTCCAACGAAAGCGATATTTTTAGCAGTGAAAAAAATCAACATTAAAAGCAATGTTATACTCTGTTTTTAAAATTAATAGCCGCTCCCGCCACCATGCGGCTGGGTTCATAGCCAGCACCCACTTTGCTCATCACTGCTTCGAGGTTCTCAGCAACTACTTTTTCAAATTTAATTACTACATGAAAAGCAGTGTAACAGACTGTAAAACCGTAGTAGATTTAATATTCTTTGTAGGCAACAGCTTCTCTGAAATTTATGAAATCTTTAAAAAAAACCCATCTAGTCGTATTTTTTAAACAACTTTATCACAAATCTCTGCATGAAAGCGTTCATATCGATGAATACAGAATGATAGCACCTAAATAAACAGTTTCCATACCCTATAATAGGTATTTTACAATATTTTTGACACGCCATTTTGAAGGAACTGAAAGGGTTGATAAAATCAAAAAGCCATCTCAAAATTCAAACGTTTATTCCCAAAACAACTTCATTCTCTCATTTAACAACGCTACATTCCATAGAAGTTTTTTTTAACAAGAACTAATTTTCTTGTTGCCAGTCTAATAAAAATGAATTTAGAAAAGAAACAAAATCGTCTGCTGTAAAAACTTAATTATAGAGAAGTTTAAACAAAATCGTTTGCTATTATAACTAAATTATAGAGATGTCGTAACAAAGTCTTATGTTATTAAAATTAAATTAAATTTTATTAAGAAAGAGATAATATGTTTTTGTTTATAATATGGAGATGCTACAAAACTGCATACAAATGAAAATTACTATTTTAAACTTACGAAATTTAAGCGGAGCTTTCTGATTCGTTGGTAATTTTAAGGAAGCGACGAAAACATTTGCGAAATCGGTCCAGTTTTTGAACCTCAGGAACTCCATCAAAGTTCTATTTTGCAATATCTCTCGAAAGCGGTGGATAGTGGGAGTCAGGCAACTCTTGACGACATATCTACACGTCAAACACTTTCATATGAAATAACGTTCGTTGAAATATGTCTAGTGGTTGGTATTGGGGAACTGTCTGAATGTTTTCCCAAATTATTTCAAATATATAGATTGTAAAAATTCATTGAAGTGAACGAAATTGCATGGAAATAATATTAATGTTACTGAAAAAGATAATTTTTAAAATTTTAAAAGGTGCAAATTTATTTTTGTGCTGCAATATATTCTGTAGTTATTGAGGAAAAAAGCTACAATTTTTATTACTTTTTAATTGATCAATCTTTATTAATTTTTAATCGATCAATTTTTATTAATTTTTCATCCCCACTTCCAAAATATAACTGTGCTAAACTTGTTAGCTCTAGATTTAACGGTCTGTTCTGTGAATCGCCAACAGACAGACATTTTACTTTATTATGAATTGAAATAGAGATTGTAAGTAATAATATATAGAATAAGATAGATATATTTTAATAATTTAATAATACTTACGTTCTCCATTAACCTTTTATAAAGAAATAATTCAATATGCAACCAGCATATCAAAGACTGCAAATACTGTGGTTGAAAAATAATTGTAAAAGGTTGTTAACTAAAATGTTACTTTAATCAATAATAATCAAAACCGTTTTCTCGATTCGAAACGTTTATTTTCAAAAAATACGAAGAACATCTTGCTCAATTTCCTTTGCAATGATATTCACTTTCAGTTAAAAATCACGCACGAATGCTAGATACCACAAAATAATTTAAAAGTTTTGTGGAATTTTTCATCCCTCCATTTAAATTGTTTGAAGATGATAGCTTAACTTAAAAAAAAAAAACGAAAATCTTGACGGAGTAAAAAAAACCCTAGCTAAACCTGCATAGAGCAACTGTGCTCCAGTGTCTATTTTTCGGAATTAATTTATATATATATTACGGTCAATGTGGATAATCGTTTATCAACCATAATTACCACGGTTATTGTGTATAATTACCGAAGTGTTTATAAATAATAACCGGCTGAAGATCCGTTAATTATTAATAATAACCGATTACTCACAATAACCGTAACATTTATGAATACAGTAACTCCAAAGCGTATTGGGAATCTGGCAACTATCATATGTTAAGACATTTATGAGAAATATTAATCAGATTCCAAAGGAAATTGAATCATACATGGAATGTAAAATACAAAATATAAGAAAAAATCTTTATTAAGTCCAGTTCTTAGCTTTTAAATTTTATTTGGTATCAATAAAATGTCTATTAGGACACTTTTGAAATGAGAGCTTTAAAGATATATACATCACATTGATAACTTTTGTCAACTACTACTGCATTTAAAAACATGAAGTTTCGTAATTTTGCAATCCTTATATTTGGCCCTAATAATAATAACAATCCAATCTTAGCTCTTTTTGTTCCGCGGGTTGCAGCTTTCACCTTCTGAGGAATCATCTATGTCAAATGAAGACATTAATTTGTTTTCACCAGCAAGGAATTAAAATCCCAACTTTATATTACAGAGCATCCTAAACCGCTTGAGCTGTTGGCAAAATGAACATTTTAAATATACAAAGCTTTTATTAATATACCGGTAGAAATATTTAAATAAACTATTTATAGAAAATGTTTACAAATGTAAATGATTCTAAGGCAAATCTGTTCACTCTAATAGTAAAAATCAAATCTTAGAACCTTTAGCTTCGCGTTTTGTAACTTTCATGTTCTGACAAATCAACCATTTCAAATGAACACGCCAATATGTTTCCACCAGCTCAGATATAAAAATCCAAACTTTATATTAAAAAAAATAGAGTGATCTATTTTGAATCTTAAGCAAAGCGATTATTTTGAAAATTTAAATATAAAATATTTGTATTAAAATAGTGGTAGATATGTTTTAATAAACTATTTTTGGAAAATGATTACGGATGTAAATGATTCTACGGCAAATATGTTCCAGCCTTTACGTATAAAATCTTCGCATGAAAATTGTCAGTCTTTCAAATCAGCCTCATACCGACGTTAACTGTGGAATATTTAAGTTCGTTTAAACTGATGCATGTTCATGCATTGTAATTTCCTCCATTACAAAACACTATTTCGTAAAATGCCAGTTGTTTAAGAAAAGAAACTGCACGAATTTGTCAAAATATATCATAATGACATATCATTAATATAGTATCCTAAATGAATTATCAGAAAAGAAGTTTCGTTTTAATTCAATTTATTCATTATTATTTAAATCTTAATCAGAGATATTTAAATCTGAAAAGTGTCACAATTATTCGAAACCATTTGTACTTTACATGAACTATATTTCTTTTTCGGATCACTCTATTATTTGTAAGTAATTCATTCATAGTATTTACATAATAAAAAGTGAAAAACAAAGAGTAATGAACTCATAATAAAGAGTTAATAAAGGTTATATAAGACATTAAGTTTTCAGTTGGTATTTTTAAACTCTTTTAACGCGATGTAAGAACCACTTGATTATTTGCATTCTGCTTCTCTCTGATTTTTTAAGCAACACACTATACACGTAGTGTAGTATGTAACAACATAGCGTCTCTAGAAGTGACTATTTGAAAATGGCTAGAAATGGCTATTCATAAATTGTCTTTTCGGTGTGTATTTGGAGTAGAGTGTTTTCTTATTCGAAAAAGAGCTTCGTCAAACTTCATTGTAAAATGCTAGCCCATGGTCAATAAAATCTTTTACAAGTATTTAAATAGTAGGAAACGCATAAATATAAATAATAACTCTAACACAGAATTCATGACAGAACTTGTGGCGGCGCTATTATTAAGTAATTTATTTATCATTTAAATTTAAAATGTATCCTTTGTATCTGGCAAAACTGACTCATGATTATATTTCAACGTCAACACGATGCGGTGATATTCGTTAAGCAATTGAAATGTAAAATAGTGTAAATAATGTAAAATAAAGGTACATATTTTAAATTCTCTTTACTATATCTATGCGATCATACTTAACCGCTGTTATGATTTATCATTGAATCCGTTATCTCGTGTCCATGTGTTGGCTTTTTGATTGCATTCATAATAATTCTTCTCAGACTAAACAAGCATTTATTAGCACACTAAAAAAGAACTATTACACTTCGTATCTGCGTGCAACGTAACATCGCTCAACCATACTCATACTCATCTCTTATTTTTAAATCAAATTCAAAATAAGTCAACATTTGCCTATTGCCACTTATCTGGTATCATGTACTCTTATAAAAACAAATAAATTGAAGTCATGCTTTTGTCAGGCAATTATATCAAATATGCTTACACATGATTCACTCATTTCCTGTGCTACCTTTTGATGAAAACACCAAATGTTATCTTCACTCATTTAGCTCTCTGAACTTTTGAGTTATCACTTTTTACTTTTAAAAAGGTTCACACTGTTGTAAAATATTTCTTCTTTATAACACATTGTGTGCAGTATACGAATTGGATGAAGGCTCAATAAAAGGAACCGCATTCTGTAGACATATGTTAACGTGTCCAACCTATCTAAACTGGTGCGCAGGTCAAATTCTGGGATTAAAGTTTTGATGACCAATGATGGGGGGGACGGGCTGTAGGTGCGCACGGTATGCACAGGTCACCATCTCGGAACCTAACACTTTGAAAATAAATTTGGCATAAAAAGAACTGTTTCACACAACCAACCTCCTTTCGCTTTAAGCATTCATGCATTCTTTCATTCCAATAATTAAATTTAATAAATGACAAAAGACATATTGCCTGATTTAAAATCTACGGAAAAATTGCTATGATTTTTATTTGCTAGTTTATTTGCTGACGTTGAACTTTAAGACATTTTTCATAATTTTGATGATAGCTTTTAAAAAACTTTTGAAGTGCTTTAAAGTTTCCTGTGGCAAAAAACCCGCTTTTCTTAAGTTGAAAATTAAACGGCTTCTATATTTCCTCTTCGTATTTCGAACACAGAAGCGGCGAATTTCCATTAGTGAAAAAAATCATCCTTGGCCTACTCAATCAAAACTGAAATCTTTTTTAGTATTCAAATCCGCACGGGGATGTCGCGAAAAAAAAGACTGATTTCAGGTTCAAAATCATTCCCATCACAGTGTACACAAAAGGTATCTTTTACTGCAAGCAGCAATCCCATTCATTTCTTTTTTTACTTCGTCTCCCCTCCCTCCCAATCTTCTATCATCCTGCAGCTTTTTTCCGCGATTATTTTTATTCCTTCGACATCCAAGAGGGGTGATAAAGTCAAGCAACCAGAGAAGCAGGATCGAGTCGACGAAGTAATTGCAAAGAGATCGCATTTCTGAATCTTCTGGTCTGAAATCGAAATCCGAACCTTCTTGCGTTCAGTGAAATTCAACGAAGAGTCTCCTTGCCTTGAAGAGCACAACAGGGTTAAAATGGAAACTCTTTCCTAATTGATAGAAAGGGGATTGCTTTTGAAAGATGACGTTCTCAGGCTCTTGTTCGGGCCGTCTAAGATTTTCAAGTAATATTTGAACTAGTACTTTACTTCACTTAGTTCTGGAGAAAACATGAAACATTTTCTCCTATAATGTCATAGAGGAATATTTTTCTGGTATTAAAATGTAGCATAATCTCTTCGCATGATGCGAAATATTGCTGACAAATTACCAGAAATAGTTAATAGTTTAATAGTTCACTATAGTTAAGAGAGAGAGAGAGATTCCCTGCAATTCTCTGAACACAGATATTTCATTTCTAATCTTCCCTTACATTGGAATAATTTAATTACTTTTTAAGCTGAAAAAAATGGGGATTTCTTCAGGAAATGAGTAGTATGCATTTGGCTTTGAGCTTTGGGAAGGCTGGCGTATTTGTTGCAAAATTTGGCGACAAAAGATGGATTGAATTATTCTTTTAAAATGTCTGAGATTGCTGTGAAGGCGGAGTAATTAAATTGACGACTTATTAATGCGCTTTAGAATATTAAATATAGTATGTTAAATTTGGAGTCACTTCTTTTTAAGAAATAAAAATTGATAAATTCATTATTTATTTTCAGCTGTTTCATATTTCACTATTGTATACTACTTAAGGTTTTAAATGATTCTGAGTGACAAAATTCAGTAAACAACGAAGTCTATTTGACTACATTGCAGCATTTAAAGTGTCTAAGACTGTAAAAAGTAATTTCATACTAATTTTAAAAAAAATTGTTCACTGTATATTAAGCACTTATGTGATAAACATGCCACGGAGATCCTTTTATGAAATCTGGGATATGAAATTTCATAATATACTTTTCTATGTAATATTGTGGGAAATTATGAGTAATAAAATTTCATTACACTCTTTCCCGTTCATTTCTCAAATATAAAATTTTATTATAATCCTATATGCTTCTATTATCTTTTTAACTATTGCAGTTCATCTTTCTCTAAGTGTAAACATTTCTTTCTGTCTTCTTTATCATTCTCTGAACAGTCTGAACGTTTTTAATTTTAGCCTGTATTATGAAATTTGAATTTTCTCTTCATAACTGATTCGTTATGTCTTCAGTCAGCCTTCATGTGTATTTTACGGCAACAAATGATTTGTGCATGTTTAGTTTTGTAATGCAAAATGAAAGTTCCGGTGAAGAGAGTCACAATTTTTTAATCAAAAGCATTTGTATGGGTCAAAATAATGTTAGTGGAGGTGTATTTGTATATATTTTAATTTTCTGTTAATGCTTACTTTAAAAACAAGTATGGGAAAGTATTGTTTCGTTGACCTTCGAGAATTTCCATCTGGCAACTGGTGATAATATTTGCAAGTTCACGCGTTTATTACAAAAACCATCCACCAGTTGCTTAGTTTGGCTTGTAGCTGTTTGAAAGGAATACAGTATAGGAAATTTTTTAAACCTGATTTCTCTCAAAACTAAAAAGAAAACATTTCAAACATTGTTTTTTAATCTGATTTCAAAACTAAAAAGAAAGCATTTCAAACATTAATTGTTTTTTAATCTGATTTCAAAACTAAAAAGAAAACATTTCAAACATTAATTTTTTTATTTAATGACATTGTTTGATACATTTAAGAAATGCTGTAAGTGTGTGCATGCTGTAGACAGTCTAATAATCTTATTTCGAGCAAACTCTGGCTCTTCTGTCCGTGATCTAAAATGAATTATATAGTTTGAAATCATAATGTTATATCTTTGACCAAAACAGGCGTACGACACCTCTCATTTGTTCCCTTTAATGAGAATATTTTGACTGATGATGAGTTTCTTCCTTTATCAGCACAAGACAGGCCGATGCTTCAACCAGAGCCCGTGAATGATTCAGCAGCAACAGGTTCATGACTGATAATGTTACGAAGTCCTGTCAGTCTAAATTTACCATCGACTTCCTTAGTTATACCCTCTAAAAATGTGCGTCTCATTGCTAAGTTCCAGCAGAAAAAAGTTTGTAGTTTTATGGAGATTTTTAAAACTACAAACGTGAGTAAAGATGTTCATTAAACAGTAGTCTAACAAAATTTTTTTAAAGAGAATGAACTTTTAAACATTTGTGGAATATTGTCAATATCGTGCTCTTATGTATAAGAACCTCAGTGGTTTGAAAAACTAGCTGATATATCCGGCGTTGCACGGGGTAAAAATATTTTAAAGTCTAAGAACTTATAACACTTTAAACTTAATAAAAGTGTTTTTCGCAGCAGCATCTTTCGTTGATTTTCAGTCGTTCATCCCGTGTTGTCTCACCTCTTTGGTCAGCAACTCTCCGTTTTCTCTCTTTAGCTTGAACAACCTGTTCCGAATCTAGGAGTCCTTGGTACTTCACTTTTCCCACCCAATCATCGGTGTGGTGAC
>BGPR01018827.1:0-30261 GCA_013235015.1 Araneus ventricosus | reverse complement strand
TTTTCATTTTGTTGAAGTCCTGATTCCACGGGCAACAATTTTTTTATATTGTTTTGGATTAATGTACTCTGTACTGTTTTTCTACATGTTATTATCGCGGAAAAATCTATTATGTGTATCTTTTGTTTTAATTTTGTTTTGAAAACTTTTCCGTGTCATTGTGGGCGATTTTTTTTTTATTTTGTTGAAGTCCTGATTCCACGGGCATCGCCGTGCGCGTACTGCTAGTACATATATAAAAGCAGAAGCATCACATGGCTTAGAGCCGGATGGAATCTAAAGATGAATCCCTTCGGGGGTGGGGATGACTTTTCTACTTTTCCCTTTCTGGGGATTACTGTAGTCAAGTTGCTACAACCGCTTGCATGGAGCCTCCGTGAATGACCCACCTAAATGAACGGGCTGAAAATTGGAATGGTGTGGAGAGCTACCGCGCCATTTGCGTGGAACGGTCTCACTGTAAGTGCCCAGCTTAAATTGCAGACATTCATCAAAATCTCGAGGTAAAGTGTTTTGACGATTGCAAAACTTTCTGTTCGCATACTTCGTTTACTAGAAAGTAAAAAAGCAACTTAGTTACCAATAAAATCTATATATTTTTCTTTTTTTTTCTCTATATATTTTGTTCTGAAATGCATTGCATTTGTGATCAGCTAAAATAAATCAATACAAACGCATGATATTTTTTATTAAAATTGCACACCAGCATCAAACGTGTTATTTGAATTTGAGAAGGGTTTATATGTAACAAAAATTTCCAAAATTACATGTTTACTACCATTTTCTGGAAATGGATCTAAGAACCCAAACAGACAGTGTGCGTCATATAAATGATGACGCATACTTATGACGTAATGAAAATTTATTTTGAATTTGTCGGTTTTGTTTCGAGCGAAAAATATTTGCGAAGCTCATTGATTTAACTCGATAAATATTTTAATTCGGCATAAATATTTTTTCGAGTTTTGAACAAATTATAAAACAAGGAAAAAATGATATTTATGTTTTGTTTTCACGGCCGAGAATAGTATTTTTTGGGAATAAACTGTATGGGAAAAAAATCGTCGTTTCCATCATGTTGAAAGATTTTCAATTATCCTTGTTTGTAACTAATTTAAAATTGCATTTTATTTTGCATTAATTATACCTTAACAATGTGAAATGCGTGGAAACTTTTATTTCAAATTCTGCTCTAAATGAAGTAGTTGCACTGATTTTATTGATTTAATTTTGTTTCGATGCAACTGTAAATTAGAAGATAGATTTGCTTTTGCCTTATGAAACTTTTAACTTTTAGGAGCTGTTTTCAAGTGCATTTATCTGCGGTCAGATGCACTTTACAAATAATAAAAAAATAGTTTTTGAAAAGCACGCATTTATTAATGTACTGAAAAATAGAAAAATTTCTTCATCACAAATCAGTGGGTTAAAATGAAAGCGTAAAATCGGGAGGATGCACTTTAAAATATTTACGCTATTAGTAAACTGCTTTCGCTTAAATAATTTTCTCCATTCGCTTAAATAATTTTAATACATTCATAACATATTTCAATTTTTATGAATGATTCCTGAACATTCTTTCAAGAATTTTCGTTCTTATGATATTGATCGTGGCTTAATTTCTTTATCGTATTGTTTCAGCGCTTCAGGCTTTTACGTTATTATTTTAACTCCCAGATTTTTGATAAATAAAATTATTTTTCACTTTTTAGAACACTAATAAAATCATATTTTTTTACAGCTTTTTTCAATTTTATTACTTTTTTTACTTTTTAGTCTTCAATATATTTCATAATTCATTATAATTATTATTCAATCTTTTAATCAATTCCTTGCACTCAATCACACACATAGATTAACACAGTTGTAGTTGAAAATAAAAAAATAATAATAATACAAGGTAAGGGCTAAAACACAGTTTTTATTCTGTTTCATTATAAGATCTGCAACCATATGTGTTTCTTTATAATGGTTTTGTGAAAAATGTTGTATTTCTACATTTAATCTATGAACTGAACAGTTCTAGTTCATTTCATATTTATATCTCGCCAGTCTTTATACCACGTTGTTGTGAAGGAGGACAATTGTTAAAGGGAGCAATTCGAAAATGGAAAAGAAAAAAGGAAATCAGCTGGATATAATGCAACGGGGAGACTGAAGCTAACTAAATTGGAACCTAACAAAAAATCTCTTTGCAGCAAGCATCAAGCGCAAAGATCTCACGAAATTTAAATAATAAATAATTACTAATAATTAAAATAATATAGAAGAATTTTTCATTAAAATAATTTCGTTTCAGTTCTCCATTATTTATTTGTTTTAAAAATTTACTCACGGTGTTTCTCAGCAATTTCCTAGTGACTTCTTCCTAAAACCTATCATTTGAGTTTCTTCCGTGAACAATTCAGTTTTTGAAAAGTAAAAATTCTGAATATGTTACATAGGAGGCATAAAAATTTTAAAACGGCTTGGTTGGGCATGGCTCAAAAAAGTTTACGAAATATTGCTTTATACCAACAGAACGAAATCTTGCAGATTTTTCACACAAACACTAGCACCAACTGCATTTACACAATATTTAATCAAGGACACACAATCAGGAGACAATCATGCAGTAATCTTATATCTGTTACAGATACTGATTTTTTTACATCTTCGATTATTATACTGGTGCGTGCTTCGAAGATATTAATCTTAGCCTCAACTCAGCTTCAAATGTATAAATTAATTTCAATTATCTGTAATATTTTCATTCGGTAGAAAGACAAACTGAAAATAAAATAATTTTTTCTATATATGGAAGCATAGTTTTTAATTTATAAAAGGTGAATTATTTAATTAATTGTCACGAAACCTTCACTAAAACCGTCCTCATTCTTCATAGCATTTTTGAGCAACATCTGAGGAAAATTTTTACAGTAGTCTGGATTCCTATAGCTAAACTAGACAACTTCTAAGTAGAACTAATTAACTTCTGGAACAAACTAATTAACTTCTAGAAAAACTAGAGAAAACTTCTAGAACTACTAAAATACAATTTCACTTTTCTTTATACAAATTTAACAGAAAAACGTCAAGATAACAAAGACCAAACTTTCTTTTTTTGATGATATCAAACAATAGATATTGGAATTACGAGTAAATAAATTCTACGATTTAACTACCATTAGAGGCTAAAGAAAACAAACATCTATTGCAGCAATGCAGTAAAATCTTGACATTGACATACTAAACAATTTTAATGCGAATTGAAAGTTCCGCGTCTTCGAATATAAAAACGCAATTCGAGTAGTAATTTCATTGTTTAAGCGTAACGTCATTTAAACACGGCACGCAGGATGCTATAAACAAAGATAATCCTACAAAACGATGAGAAAAACAGGAAAAGATTCATTCAAAACATACATAATCCGATTTAAATGTTCCTCATAAAAAGACTGTTATTTTTAACAATTTATATTTCTTTCTGTTATTTCACCTAGATTCTTTATTCTGCCCATTGTGTTGAAAGATATTTTTTAGATGTTTGTTACAGAGAATTCATTTAATGGCCCAAATGAATCGGAAGAAGTAAGAGAATGCGACAGAGTATTAAATGGAGACTTGGGAATTTGGAGGTGTTTGTGCTCTATTATGGAATGGTTTATCAAAGCGTGTATCTACTTATGAGACGAACAGTTTGCGAACCGTTCGCGCAGGACTAGATTTCCCATAGGGTCAATGTAAGCCATGGGCTAGGGAGCAGCCATCAGGGGTCGCATATGCAGAAGAAGTAACAACCAAATATTTACAAGCTGGTCAGTATTAGTTTGAAAAGACCTATAAAATGATGTTTTTGGAATTAACAATTTTTACATTAAATATATTGAACGATACATTTTTTCGTCTTCTATGAACCTCATCTTCTCTTGCCATTTTTTTTCTTTTGCATTGAAATCGATTTAATAAGACCTGTCCACTTCAATGACCGTATTCACGGACGAAAGCTCGAACGAACTATTTCTAGTAGATATTCCACACGATTTCAAGAAATTCGATGAAGTATTTTTGCGGGTGTTGATGTTGCGTTATTTCATGAATCGTGCAATTTTGAATTAAAAATTTAATGTGGTTCAAAGATTATAAAGATTGTATTAAGTGATTACTATTGTATAGTAACTTTTTACAGAGGGAGCGCAGAATATGTTTTGGCCTAATGCGTAGAAATGTGTAAATCCGGCCCTGCGTTCCCGAGCAACTGGTTCGCAAGCAGGGACAAAGTTTCTAAATCTTGTCGGTTTTAAGGCGAATACAAGGGGATTTGGAATTCCAATTGGGACTCGTACGGGTGTAGACGTCGTTTTCCGCGAAGGTCCAACCAGGGCCGTCTTAATTTATTTCCCAACTATTATAGTTATTTGGCGTCCCAACAGAACCTTAGCTATGAATTTGAGTGCTTATGGTTCGTTCAAAAATTTTTTAAAAAAACATACTTAATAAAAATAATTGAGGAGAAAAAAAATCTTCTCACTGTGTGTTCTCTGATTAACGCCTTACAATTTGGCAAATCGGCATTCCTTCATATTTAAAATTATAATTAAATAAAAAATTTTGATTGAAAATTAAATAAAATCAGTATAGTAAATTTTTAGGTGTCCGCGGATCAGTGGCACCCTTGGGATACTGCCCAATCAGCCTATTGGATAAGATGGCCCTGCTTCCAACGAATCTATAAGGTCGTGTCCTTTAGTTCAACTGAAAACGGAAGATAAAAAACTTCCGAATTTAAGCTCTTTCAAAGGCGTCTTCACATCATCCAATGGCGACTGACAAGCAATGATTAATGGTTCGCTCATTTCCCATGGTTCGAGGTTGGTTTGTTTTGAAAATAATTTCAGCGAACGCTTCGTGAACCGTTCACCATATTACAAAGCACAAAACTCTTTATATTGTGTCACAATATACGACATGACATGACGCCACCCCACACCCCTGATGCCTATAACCTCAAGTGTTATCTAACCAGTTGGGTGGGTGCAGGGTGAATGAGTACAACAATTTCCACCACAGGGCCCTGGGAACCCACGCGAATGCCATACCCCGAACAACTTTAAATTCTCCCCTCCCCCATGGTTTAAACTTATGAAAAAACCCAAAACTTAAACTGGAGAAATTACTGTATCAGAACAAATATATGCTTTGTCTGGGCAACACACTCTTAAAGAGTTTGACATTTACAGACAGAAATGATAAACAACATTTAAACAACAATATACGACAGCCAGAAAGGGGAGGGACACTCTCACTACAGTTGTATCGTCTCCCTTCCGCTTTGTTCCGATCTCCGATTCCGAGGGCAATAAAAATCTGTGTACTTGCAGCGGTCCTGGTCTTACCTAAGGGCAACAATTTTCATGCGAGGGATGGCACCTTTATTCGGGAGTATACAGGAAAATTTAGAGGAAAGCCACTCCTGCAGGTTTTTATCACCATTATACAGAGGGAGGATAACTATTTGTAAATGTACAAAAACGCGCGTTTCTCTTCAAAAAATCCAAGCTTTATAATGATTATAATTATTCGGTAAAATAAAGGCAGCTCGGATATTCTGAGATCGAATAAGAGGAGGGTTCGGAGTTAAAGTGGACCAAGTCCATGCGATTCATTTCTGAGAAAACAGGTCTCAAAGCTGTTTAGCTGCGTTTAAACCAACAGTAGACTTCTACTTATTCGTGCTGCCTGGCGGATAAAAATTGAACTATGGACTTGAATCCTTATTGCACAGAATTTATAAAAGTTCTACACTAGTTTGGCAGTATTAGGGGAAAATGGGCGAAACATGGACTTGAATCAGTTTAGCTCTGAACTCTCTAATTACATCTTTAGATTCTCTTGTAAAATTTTACATTTCTAAACCTTTTGCGGACAGGTACGGCGTATATAGTACCATAAGCTGAATAAAAACTATTGAAGGTGGAGAGGTCGCCGCCCCTCTAACCTCGTATTAACATTACTCCTACTTGCTCCGACACTTCCACTGACATTGAATCAGTCAGTTTGGTCTGATCGCGCTTGAAGTGCATGAAACACTCTATAATCCATCCAACCTGGCTGTCAAGAAATGTTTTGAAGTTATCCCTAAAGAGCAATATTCGGCTGTTTTGAAAAAAGTAAGCATGAAAATATCAGCTGAGGACGAATCTAATGCATTATATCTCGATGGAGAAGAGTGATTGAGCACAGCGACCAAGAAACAGATCCTAAGACTGACGTAGAGGACAATCCAGTTCACGAAGAATATAGCGACTCCAACTCGAACACAAATGTTGTTTTATCCATTCATTCAACCTCTAATCTTATTATATGATAAAAAATAAAGTCGTGCATAATTAAATAAACATAGAGGTGGAAAAAAACGGGATGGCGTATAAAGTGTTCCAGCCTGATCTGAGTGTTCTGAAAGGTCACCTGTCCGCAAAGTGTTAAATAAACAGAAATATGTTTCTATTTATAAAAACCAAGCCTTGTAAAGATTATAATTATTCTATCAAATAAAAGCAACTCTGATAATCTGAGATCGAATAATTATGTCTGTACAATCCAACACCCCAGAAAGAAAAAGAAGATTCTAGAATTTTCCCACGGTCGAAGATTCTCCCGCCCTATTCAGTTCCAGAACCAATTACTTATTTCATTGACTTCGCACCTGAAAAAAATTCATGTTCAGGCATCTACAAACTGGTTGAAGGTTATTCCAACGAAATCTACACTTAGGGACGTGGTGCCACCTTAAGATCAAAACTTTGCTTTTACTTTTTCCCCCTCGTCTGCCTGCCCACGATATCCTGTCTTTCACTGACTGCTTCGAGATTAGTGGAGAACTGGTCAGACGAATAAAGGCCTGAACAATCCGATAAGAAAATAAATGTTTTTCACGGAATTAATACAGTTCAGTAAACAGCTCTAAGGTGAATGTAGCTGAAAGGAATCAGTGTCTTCACATAACTAAATACATAGGGTTACCATACGTCCAGATTTCAAACTCTTGTCCGGATCTTCAAAATGTCCGGATTTACGCCACTGAATGTGCCGAGAGAGAAATTTGGTTGTAATTGAGAAAGTCTGACTATTCGAAAAAGCTGACCTCATTCCGTCAATGAAAGAAAATTCATTGTTCTCATTGTTTACATCCATTGTTGATGAGAAAGTGGATAAGCCTCCTTATCCAGACCCCAGTACAAACTGAAAATAAAAAGTTTTGGCAGTTTTATTTGAATTCTATTTTTCATTATAATAATTTTCAATTAACAAACATTAACAATAAATGGCATTTTCTTTGAGTTCTGACGCCTTAAATGTTTTTTCACATCTTCAAACTCTGTGCTAGTGTTTTGAAAGAGGATCATTGGTAGGCAGCTTTTAGAATTTTAAACTATACATTCACCCCCCCCCCAAGGCCCTTCAACCCCTCGGCGTGTCCGGATTTCAATTAAAAAATTATGGTAGCTCTATAAATACAGTAAAACTTGGATTATCCGTCACTCGTTTAAGCGTCAGTTTCTGTTATGCGTCATCATCTAAAAAGACCATCAACATCTTTAAAATTACCTCGGTTTACTTTTACATCCTGCTGCATGTATAAAGCTGGAAGTGACTAATTGTCGGTGGCAAAGGAGTTGCCATTGATCTGGCGCGCTAAACCCATCACTCACCAGTTGCTGTTGTATTATAGTATTTCAATACATTTCTGTACATTACTGCAAAATGTATGTAAAATGTTTACAAAATGTTTCGTAAAATTAAATGCAAACATTCATGTATTATTCACTTTTAAAAGGATTTTATTTTCGTTTTCGTCTCAAGCCAGCAGTGACATCATGTTACTGTACATGTGTATTAAGAGATTTCTATTATCCGTTTATTTGGTTATCCGTCCGTTTTTATTCCTTGCCTGCATATGATGGAACTCCCTAGATGTATCCCATACAAAATTAACAGCTTTATTTGACTTGTGATATTTTTTCTTAAAGTCCTCTCTACCATTTTCATTACACTCTTTTATTTTTCTCAACGTGTCTTATGTTTGGAAGGATGGAATTTTGTAATCAAATTTTTATTCACTTTTAATATATATGCTAGACGCGCGAGATTTTGTAGAGGTGTATGTTTCCAATGTCCTTACAATATTTTAATATTTTCAGAATTTTATTATAAATTTATTTATTAAAGTCACCTGGCAGTGAATTTGAGAAAAAAATTATTAAAAAACACGCTTTTATCGAAAGTAGAAAATAATTAATCTTTCAATCAAGAGGTCAAAACAAAAATCTTGACAGCGCGAGTGCTGAAAACAGTACGATAAGGAAACCAAACCACAATGAATATCATGAAAAAGAAAATTCTTTAACATTCATTAAAAATTTTATTGTGCATGTGATTGAAATTCCAGTTTACAAAAAAGTCTTTTCATTATCGCCTCACGCTTTTACATTTCATTTGACCCCAGATTTTTTATTAAAAAATGTTTTTTTTTTTCAGTTTCAGGTACACTAATAAAAACGTGTTTATCAAAATTATTTTATTATTTAAATTTTTTTATATAAAATAACGGTGAACGTGTCAATATAAATTTCAGAGGATATTCACCCACTTAGATCTTATTATTATACGAATGAAAAATGAAAATGACTTTAGAAAAAAATTATATAAAAAAAGATGAATAACGTGCAGGGCATCACGAATCGAGTTCACTTTTCCTTATTCTCTGAGAAGATGTTAATGGATTCAAAAAACTTCCTCACGCAATAACACTTCTTCGAAATATAGAAAAGGTTTCTACCCACCGTATTTCCCCGGAAATAAAACAACCCGGAAAAAAGCCTAATATAGTTTTTCGAAATGTTCCTTACAAACGCCTCACCCTAAAAATACGATTAAAAGAAAAAGGAACGCTTTAAAGGCTTTTCCAATATTCGAGAGATGTACTGCGTTTATATAGAAATCATAGTGTTACCTAGATTAAGTATAATTAAATAACAATTTTCTTTCATCTTTAATGAATGTAATTACAATTTGATTTTTATGTTTAAATTATTATTTAAAGTAAATGAAATGTAACTTATGAGTGTAATAATAAATTCGTTTTATGACAGTAAAACTTTTCCGAGCGGCCACCTATGTATAGTGCTCACCTGTCTCAAAAGGCTACTTTTGTTTGGCACGGAAATATTGGCCCACAGACCTGATGTTAAAATATCCCTTCAGAACTGCCACTCAAACCTCTCTAAGCTGCAGAGGTGGTTGCCCGTTCAACTTCAGTGAAATCCATTCCTTTCGTCTCCCTGACCTTGTATCTTTTATTAAGAGAAAAGGGAGGAAAGAAAGTACAAAAAATTACATACACTCAAAAACAACACTTGAGATAAGTTCGAAATTAATCATTCATTTTCCAAAGTGAAGAGAAAAGTAGAATTCGCCCTCAAGGCATTAAGTAGTTTATTTGTGCCTTTCAGGAGCTGATTCGGACTCTGATATGAAGCTATTGAGGACTTTTAGGATAAAACAATTTTTTCTTTAAATGATTCTTAAAATTTATTTTGTCAGAAATAACGAATTAAGTCTTGTTTAAATAGATATTTTGTACTTCCAAACATGAAACCCCTTTAGAGCGACCACCCCTCGGAACAGCCAGTTTTCCGTAGAACAGCGGGTGGCCGATGTAGAGTGGTTTCATTGTAATGGATTATTTAATTAGCTATATATTAACGTCCATGGAGAAGAGAGGAAATAATTTTCTTTACTGGACATGGCCCGTTTCCTACTTATCTCCACAAATTTAATAACTTCAGAGTATTGTAGCTGTGGAGGCATAGGAAATAAGTTGCATTATGCAAATGAATGTCCATTAACAGAATCTTGGCATCTGAGGAAATCTGCGTCCCATTTTATTCTGTTTGATTACGCCAAATTGTTGGTAATCAACAGTCAAGGAATAAAATTTACAATATTGTTAGCCATGCTTGCCAACAGTCAGCTCTTCAGTCCAGATTCTTAAAAATCAGATCTGCCAACTGATCTCTCCTATTTCATTCTTGAGTACGAAGTTCAGTAATAAAAAGATATACCAAGAAAGTCTTTCTAGTGATATGAACTCTTCTACTGATACTATGGATACTTCTTCTATTATTTAAGTTTCCTTGCTTTAGTTATTTAATTTATTTCAAAATTTTTCTTTGTTTTTTAGGTTGCTAAATTGCTTTTTTAATTTTTTTTTGTATGGTTCCACTTCATGTCCATCTAAGCCGATTGCAAAGAATCATTATGATTCTAGATACGGGGACATGAAGTGGTGTTATACATGTATTAACGTCCCGTTTTGAAGCAACACGAGGGCTAATTTGGGATGGACCTCGAAATCTTGAGCTCTGGTCAGTTGGCATATGGCTTAACGTGCAACCGGCCCACATACGCGGCGAATCTTCAATGGAATTGGGTTTCGAACCTGGAACCCTCCGATCCCGAGGCCGGGACCTTACCACTGGGCATCACTGTACTAGAACTGTAGATCTCTTCTAAATTTTCGACCAACTCCGTCAGTGCATTGACAGATTGTCGATCTGTCTATTCGTGGTTGAGTTGCGTAGGTGAAGGCGATTACTCAAAAGCACAAACAGCTAAATGGGTGAATTTTAGTTTATGATCTCTCAACGCAACTGTAAATGTGTGCCAAATCTTGGACTAAATCTGTGTACGGAGAGACTGTCTGGTCTTGTTTTTGTCCGTCTGTATGTGAGCACGATAGCTGAGAAACGCAACAGGCTAGATAAATGAAATTTGATAAGTTGTCTTGGCATCATAATGGTAGATATATATTAAATTTTGCAACCGAATTCTCAATGTAAATAGGTCAAAAATGCATACTCGATTCTCTTCACTATATTACGAAGTTTAACACAATAACGAGCGTATCATTGTTTGAGTATGTGAGACGGTCGAGGGAGAAATTTTCCACTGGTTGAAGGTAAATCTACATCTCTCCATACAGGGTGTTTAAAAAATACATAGCCAAAATGAAAGTGTAAAGTTGGGCATTGACGACCACGCTGTTCTACTCCATTTGTACCAACAACTGGTTTGTATTTCACTCATTCCAATCGATAGATTTAGGATTCCACAGATGTTCCAAAGTTTGTTTTGAGACACCTTGTTTGAGAAGGTTCGAAGTCCCAAACTGACTCCCACACACTTTCCCTCTCCCCAATGCTCTCCGCACCCACTCGGGTGATTTATCGCCGTCTCGAAGAATCATATTTCATTTTTATGGCCTTCCATTCCAATGGATATCAAATTCGTTTGAATTCCAACAGCGCTATCTATCTGCGCCAATTTTCATCGGGATTTCACATTAACGAAAGGTTTTGCCTTCCCGTGTTCCAAAAATCGTGGAGTGAAACAGCGGTGAGTGTCCCGCTTAATTCAGAGTCCAAAGTCACATAGTGCACAAACGCCATCTGGAAGCAGCAGACGGCAATTAAAATACTACTTAATAAAGGAAGATGACGTAGAATCCTTCTACAATATTTTATTTAGGAACAATAAATACTACAATAAATACTGAAAGTTTTTGACAGGCGCACTGATACACACCTTAATAGACATTGCATGGAATGCTGCACCTTTTCAAAAATACCAGGCGTATATCGAACAAATCCTGCTGCCTCAACTATTCTACCTACTACGAAACAGATGCTTAGTGCACGACTCCTTTGAAAACCAGCGGGAGTTGCCTCCCCTAAACTTTCTCGTATACTTCCCCAAAAAGGTGCTGTTTTCCCTCCCACCGCGTGGATAAATTAGAAGACCACATACCAAATTTCAATTATCTAATGTAAGTTATTAAAAGATTTGCACACATCTAAGCAGCCTTTTAGCTTGCCAGCAATATCTCCGATCTGATTGTTACAAATTTACTACCGATAGTTGTAGTTGAAAATATCATGCACATTGGCAGAGTGCTTAAGAAATTAAAAAAGCATGAAGAATAGAACTGATGAATCAAATGACACTAATTTTGGTTTGTTACTTTATAACATTACTTTTAACAACTACTTTCGTTCTGTCAGAGTAAAAATAATGCAAAATCCACTCAGAAAAAAATGCATTACGAAATATACAAAATAAAACTATCCGCACATCAAATATGCAACTCTTATTTAGAAAATGTTTCGGCGTGAAAGAAAAATTAAAAGAAAAAACTCCCTAATTAATTCACTTTTATTCAAGAAGAATTTGGCAGTCAGCCAAGACAGAACGTATTACGGGAACAACAGTAACCAGCGGGAGTGGCCTCCCCTAAACTTTCTCGTATACTTTTCAAACATTTGTCATTTCCCTTCCCCCTGCGTTGATAAAAAGTTCGAACCAACTGTAACCCAGAATGCAATGACTATCAGAAGGTTTTTCATTGTTGATTATAGTGATAATAAAATATTGAGGTGAAGAATCATATTCAAAAAGATACGTATGTATTAAAACTTCGCAATATTTATTTTTTTATCAAACTCGAGCAATGCCAGTTCCGCGTGCGGAGAAGAAAACAGGAGAATAGCTTGCGCATGCGCAGAGATTGTTTCCAGCACGCAAGTAAAACGAGACGACCTAAATGTTTGCTTCCTTACAAAATCTCGCCGCCAGAATTGGTTTTTGGCAAACTGCCAAGTTTTCGAAGTGTCTCTTCTTTGCACAGGCATTTCTACTATTGCGCATGCGTATGTAGTTGAACAAGTATGCGATTATACAGACCGACAGACAATCAACCCTTTGACGGATTTGGCCCAAAATTTTATACGGACCTACATTCATGACGATAAAACTGTGTATGTACCTCATCCGTCTGGCTTTTCGCTTGATATTATAGCGTTCGCATGACTGAACATACATACAGACAGACTTCCCGTTGACGGATTTTGTCCAAACCTGATAGAAACCTACAAATTATGTTTAAAGACCACATACCAAATTTTATACCCGTAGCCTAATAGTTTGCGAGTTATCGCGTGTTCACAGACACACACACAGACACACCACACAGACACACACAGACACACATACAGACACACACATTGACAGACATAATCTAAAATTGTGTTTTTCGAACCGGAGGTCTAAACGCAGTGGGAGATTCGTCAAAATCTCGAGTTCGAATTTTTTGACGATTACAATACTTTCTCTTTGTATACTTCGTATACGAGAAAGTAAAAAACGCGTGCCTTTCTTTTGCTTCTTACAATGGCGAAGAAATCAAATATTCAAAGTCAGCCCATTGACGGATTTGGCCCAAAATTTTATACGGACCTACATTCATAACGATAAAACTGTGTACCAAATTTTATCCATCTAGCTATTCAAGTTTTTGAGTTATAGTGTTCACATGACTTCGGACATACAGACAGACTTCCCGTTGACGGATTTTGTCCAAAATTTGATAGAAACCTACAAATTATATGTCAAGTTCACATACCAAATTTCATCCCTGTCTCTCTAATAGTTTTTGAGTTATCGTGTTCACAGACAGATAGACAGACACACAGACATAATTCCAAAATTGTGTTTTTCGGAGTCAGGGAGGTCTAAAACGTGGAGATTCGTCAAAATCTCGAGTTCGAATTTTTTGACGATTACAATACTTTCTCTTTGTATACTTCGTATACGAGAAAGTAACCAGCGGGAGTGGTCTCCCCTAAACTTTCTCGTATACTTCCCAAAAAGGTGTCATTTTCCCTCTAACTAGGGTTGCCATGCGTCCCGTATACTATTTGTCCCGTTTGCTTCCTAAACTCTGAGCCATTATAATTTTAAAATGACCTGCGCCCATTTTTATGATTATGTGTAAAAGGAAAATGATAACAATTAAAAAAATTGCGTAAGTTCTCAATTTTTAAGCGCGCTGAGGTATCACAACTTTATTTAAAGTTTTTGAGAACGAAATCTTAATACAAATAACACGCAAGATTTCACCATACCTTCCATCTGGAGAATGTCAGTCGGGTTGAAGGGGTTGCCATAATTTTCGAAGCGCATCCGAAGCTACAATTTCCTTCGTAGACCGCCAAGCTCAAAAGCCAACTATACTGACTCTCGCCAACACACAGTTGCAATGTGCGTTTTGAACTAAATATGCAATTTGAACACCTGTTTTTTAACCGATTTGAACGAAATTTGGGCAAAGATCTATAATTAATGTTAGCATACGTGAAACCAAGTTTTATTTATCTAAGTCAAAGGGCTTATGAGATATAATTTTTACAAGTATGCGATTATACAGACCGACAGACAATCAGACCGTTTACGGATTTGGCCCAAAATTTTATACGGACCTACATTCATAACGATAAAACTGTGTACCAAATTTTATCCATCTAGCTATTCAAGTTTTCGAGTTATAGTGTTCACATGACCGCGGACATACAGACAGACGGACTTCCCGTGGACGGATTTTGTCCAAAATTTGATAGAAACCTACAAATTATGCTTAAAGACCACATAACAAATTTCATCCCCGTAGCTCTAATAGTTTTCGAGTTATCGTGTTCACAGACAGACACAGACAGACACACAGACATAATTCCAAAATTGTGTTTTTCGGACTCAGGGAGGTCTAAAACGTGGAGATTCGTCAAAATCTCGAGTTCGAATTTTTTGAAGATTACAATACTTTCTCTTTGTATACTTCGTATACGAGAAAGTAAAAATTCCATAGGAAAAAGTCTTTGGGTAACAAATCAGCTGATCGCGATGGCTGTGCCATTAGTCCACTACGACCAATCCAGCATCAGGGAAAGGTGATTTGCAGACGTGCTCGAACTTGTCTGCTGACGTGTGCGGGAGCTCTGTCGTGCTGAAATTGAATATGCTGACGCACAAACACAGCATTCAGCACTTCCAGCAGAATGTGAAATTGCTTTACAAATGGGCGCCATAACTCCCTTTAGAAGCTCCGGATGGCATTTGCGCACTTATGATGTTATATAATTTTGGATTTTTATCGTATGCCTGAATTCCCCTTTCTTTTTGGCCACGTTTTTTTTAAACACGCTGTATATACAGGGTTCCCACTTATATTCGTTCCCCCCCCCTTAACTTCTAAACGGTGACAGCTTAGGCCATAAAGTTGATGTCTAGGTATAGTAAAAAGACTATGCGCTACTCGATGAGACAACTTACAACGCCATCTATCGGCAAAGTTTGGAATTAGCGGTCCTATCTCGTAAACGGTGAAAGACACGAGAAAAAAGTCAATTAGAAAGTTGTAGAGCACTCTCGATTTAGTACGAAAAGATACCTTGTACACAATAGTACGAAGAATAGAACGCTTAAAATGCACATTGGTTTGTTCGCATTTTCCGAAATTGTGATGACACAAGATATGGACAAAAGGAGAAAATGGTATTTTTCGGTAACAAAATGGCCCCATTTATACTTTTTACTGTAGAAATAACTCAATCAGCAGGTGTATGGACCTTTCCGATAACATTGAAGGACTTTCGATGACGATACTGTTGCTTGTGCTAGCGCACCAACTACTTGCTAAAACGTGTGCAAAGTGAAATTCAAAGAAGGGCTTAAATATGTATTGTAGATGACGGAGAGCACTTTGAACACCGAAAATAAAGGTATATTGTGATAACTAAATACTTTTTTTTATTTTTAAACCCCTTTCGAGAAGTCACAGTTTTGGAAATCGAGAGCAAACAAATGTGCATTTTAAGCGTTATGTATTGAGTTTTAATGTGCGCAAGGTAACTTTTCGTACTAAATCGAGAGTGCTCTATAACTTTCTAATTGACTTTTTTCTCGTATCTTTCACCGTTTACGAGATAGAACCGCTAATTCCGAAATTTGCCGATAGATGTCGTTGTAAGTTGTCTCATCGAGTAGCGCATAGTCTTTTTACTATACCTAGACGCCAACTTTATGGACTAGGCTGCCACCGTTTAGAAGTTAAGGAGGTTGTAACGGATATAAGTGAGAACCATGTATATATATAAAAAAATCCCTTTTGTGTGTGTGTGTGTGTGTCAAGCTGGACGGCGAAGGTAGATAGATTCCTTTACGTTAATGTTACAAAAGAAATTAAATATTACATATTGATCAATACAGACATAGCCAATGACTTTGTTGTTTCCACACATTGCAATATTTACGTCGTGATTCTGTTTTCATGACATTTAATTTTTAACTATATCAAGATTTTATCATTCTACTCAAGAGGTTATGCTAGATTTATTGGTCAAAACATTGCTCCAATTTATTTTATATCCCAACACATAATCATTCAACAGGTAGGAGTCAAAGAAATAAACATACCAGCAGTGCAAATATCCCCTAGATAACATTAAGCCAGCCAATCTGAAACAGTAACAAAAAATTGATACTTGACACGAATGAAGAAAGACTCTAGATTTAAAAATTAATTTATTTAATCTAGGCTACCATATAATTGTGCGAACGTTACTTTGTCATATGCTAAAATCACATGATATTAAACTCTACTAGAATGAGCTCATTTAGAGAATTCCCTGGTTACACAGATAATAGTCATTAAATTCGTAACACATAAGAAAATAAAAATTATTCAATATTGAGAGCGGTAAATTAAATACATGTGTTTAAAGCATAGGATATGAATGCAGCCATTTTGAACAGTGAATTCAAATTTCCATAGTCAGTTAAAAGCAAATAGTCAGGCAGAAAACCCCGAAAACAATTCTAAAGTTAATAAGATATTCCATTTGTGGACTTTTGGGTGAGTATTGACACCTTTTCCTTCATTTTTGTTTTACATTATTGGTTCTGAAATTTGGTTTCAGTATTTTATTTCAATTAGACATGAACTTTTTATTTGATATTTCTTTGTTTCAAAATATTGTTTTTTTTGTTCGGTGTACCGGGGAAACAAACTCTTTTTAGCATTATTGCTAGAGTTTGTGTTTAGAAAACACCGATAATAAGTATACGCTCGTTCGTTATTTCCCTTGCTGATGACGCGTCCCGGACGTTAGCGTTATATAACGTTCTGTTATTTTGGTTTTTCTGTTATGAAATTGTTTTAATGTTTCCTTTTGTTTATATATAGATATATATGATAAGTTCTTCAAATTTTGGGTGTTTGTAGAGGCATTGCAAGAATTTTTCATAGACGATTAACGGAATCTCTTCTTTATTGAAGTACCACAAAGATGCTTAAATGATTTTATCATGGATCATTTTTACAAGTCCCCGCCATGATCATACTGACGAGCAACACCGGCCGTGTGTCGCTTCGCCGTTCGAGTCAGAGCAAAAAAGGGCAGTTAACAATGCGCAGAAAGGTTACATAATGGAAGAAGGGGATTTTCCCGAAAGACCCGTGACTCGAAGTGGAAGTGAAAGTACGCTTATTACGATGAAAGTGGAAGTAATTAAAAATGAGGTATCGTTTAAAATAATTACAGCAAGTTAAGAAATTAAAATATTACACACACACATATATATATATATATATATATATATATATGTATAAATCCAAATATAACCAAAATCCAAATATATATAGTATAAATCGTAAAATGAAAGAGTATAAAACATAAAATGAAAAACGCAATTAAAGCACAATAACGTTTCTTCAGGGGATGAAGTTATTGTGAATTGCTGAAATATAAAAGGTTTGACAATTTCTTGCAATCAGTTATGCCGTAAGGCTTAAAACACTGATTTTCATCTCCAGTGTCAAACCAAAAACAGAGAGAGGAGTTTTGAATAATTAAAACAAAAGTACGATGTGATATAACATTAGAGCAAAGTAAGGATAACTTTTTACGTACCAGAAGGATTGAAGTTGACGTGGTAGTGTTTGCGGAGGTACAGACCGGATTTGAAGGGGTGTGAACAGAGTATCGAGTTACAAGTTTGGCGCATAACTTTAGCTGTTGCCAAGGGAGTATAGTATGTTGGGAGCGATGAAGATTAAATGGAAGAGCGATAACGATAGAAAGCGTAGAGAAATAGTGAAAGAAATGAGTAAAATATGAAAAACCAGTGAAAAATGTCTAACAGATGCGTTTTCGAGATAAAATATCAGACATTATCGACTTGAATGACCCTACTGCGAAGATTACTTACGTATATACTTTCAATTTGTTTTTTCATATCTTTTCGAATTTGATATGAAAATTTGTTATTTTATGTTATTGTTTTTATATTATGTTTTGAGCCTTATATATATATATATATATATATATATATATATATATGTGATATTTTAATTTTTTAACTTTCCTAAATAATCTTAACGACACCTCATTTTAAATACTTCTACTGTCATCATAATAAACGCACTACAACTTTCTTTTCAAATCACGAGTTTCTAAAGGGGAAATTCCCTTTCCTGGGTACTTAAGCGTTCTGCGCATTCTTTTCTCCCCTTTTTTCACGCCAGCATGTAAGCTTTCAACAACAACGCGCCGCTCGGGCGTAAACTTCTGAATTCTGGTCATGGAGCTGCATACAAATTAAATACTTTACCTATGAATAAATAACGCCTGATGCCTAAATAAAAGAAGATTTAAACAAATATCGTCTCTTCCTTGATGACAATGGACTACCTTTCACCTTTTTAAAGCCTTTATATATATATATATATATATATATATATATATATATAATTTTCAACGAAGGGTGGTTTTGGGCTCTAGGAGTCATGACGGTGAAGATCTGAAGAAATTTTCCGGAAATCATGTCGTGAGAACCATTGCAATAGGTAGAGTTCCTATACGGAATCTACCTTAAAAAGGTCACAGAAACTTAGGAGTGTTTATTTCTTCCATGTTTGCTTTTGAGTTTGGCGTATTTTTTTGCAAGAATTTAATTTAAAGACTTTTTTTATGCCTAGCTCATTATTACGAGTAGATCACTATGAAGGATATTAATATTAGTGTAACCTTCACACTTCTCACCAGAAGTTACGTGAGAGTTTTCAGTTTCGAACTGCGAGAACTGTCTTAAAAGCAACTTGGATTTTACGAGAGTGTTTTTGTTAATAAACGAACCAGTTTTTTAAAGAGAAGACTTATCTGAAATATATGACACTTTCACTTTTACTTAAAAACATCTGATATCGATCACATGTTTCACGTTCAGAAAGTGTTTTTTGAGACACCCGGTCACGTGTTTTGCAGAAGTCATTATTTAAAAGAGTTTGCTCATTATAGAGTTAACGGGTAAATGAATAGCCTTCTCATGAAAATCGAACTTCTCAGATTTCTCGTAAACTGAATATTAAATCGTATCTTTTAAGAAATAATTTGACAATAATACATCGATTAATGGAGTAACAATGGATATTCATCTCATAGATATGTAAGAGCCTTTCATTCTTCAAAGTTTAAAAAAAAAACAACGTGCAGATGAAGAATTTATAATTCATAGATTTCAGGAACGTGAGAATCTCAGATTTACCCTAGATTTGTACGGGAATTTCATTTATTTGCTCTGGGGATACAAAAAATAAATTAAATTATTCTCTCTATACGAAAATATGGAAATAGTGTTTGACCGAATATATCACTGATGGTACATAAAAACATAATTTGAAAAATAAAGTAATTTCATTTGAAATGGGATTTGCCCTAGTATAGGGCCTTTTGAGGAAACTCTTAATTCGCTGGTAGCCGTCATGACAATGTTTTGCTTTATTGATATCAGAAATCTTATAAGAATTTCAGCTAATTGCTTCCCATTTTTCTTTGCAGTGCAACTCGACTTTCATCAAAATCGTTCATTAATACAGCGGGTGTTGTTTTATTTATGCAAAATAATATTTTCTTCTCATTAAAAGTTTAACGGCTACTGCCAGATACAACAAGGCTACTTTATTACAAAATTATTTATTATATCCATTAATAATTAATATGTTTTAAAGCGTATACCTCATTTTCCGACATAGGGAGCATAAAATTTTTTACCTCACTTATTCATATATGTGATTGTGGTAACATTAAAACACATCTCATGATTGGTTTCTGAGGCGAATTAACTAAGACATACGTACTGGCTTTAGGGACAGTCATTTTAGTATATATATAATTTTTTTTATAGCAACAGAGTTCTTTTACATGTTAGCATCTAAATGTTTAAACTTACCTTTTGTTCTTAGTATCTATAGTATTTTCAATTCTTTAGATTTTGTTTTAAATTTGGCTGTATTGCTTAATTAATGAATTTTTAGTTTATGATTTGCATCTTGATATGTCTTGTTTACTTTATTTTAGTATGTTCATATATAACAAGTTATATTTTGGTTTATATTAATAAATATATATATATCTTAAATTTTGTTTAATTAATAATTTTTTAGTTTTTGAATTGCATTTTGATATGCCTTGTTTGCTTTGTTTTGTATGTTCATATATAACAAGTTATATTTTGGTTTATATATATACATATATATCATTTATTTATTTCGTTTGTCTCGTAATATTTAAACATTACTCTACTCTTTCTGTTTCAAGTGGAATGTCATACAAATCTCACTCCCTGTACAGTCCGGACTTCTTTTCACATTGTGATTTCACATTTTGAGATTGCGGAGAAAGTATTTCGAAATTGGTTCTCAGAGCAACCTATAAGTTTTACATTATTATCCTGCTTGATATGCCACAGGGATAAATGTCTCCATCATTCCACATTAAGGTAACATTGTAAATGCAATAAATCCTACTGGAGGTTCCTTCTGCCTGTTGTTTATTGAACGCCTGTATGATTCCTAAGTTATATTGAACTTTGAGCTGCTATCGGGTCATTTGAAATATGATAATTCATTGAAGTAAGACTCGCTGATCCGCGGCGCGTCCGGTGATGCCGCGTCGCCCTCCGTTGGGATTTTTTTGTACCCGGTTAACGCAACGGTCTAGCTGAATAACCCAAGGGGCCGTTCAAATATTACGTAAGCACCTTAAGGGGGGAGGGGTTTACGATTTGTTTATTTTTTGCTGACAAGGGTAGGGAGTATGAGTGATGCTTAGATGCAAGACATTAAAATCACTTTATTACTGAAAATCTCTTTAGTCTTGCACAAATAATTTAATTAAAAAAATTAAATTTGAAAAAAGTTAAATTTGGTAAAATAGGTAACAATCAGAATTTTCTCTTAAAAAAGTTCTAAAAAAAATAAACTTACATTTTTTTTTTTTTTCATTTTAAGCCCAGTTATTTTTAAAATTTAGATTATTACTGTTATATGTTTTGTAAAAAAAAAAGACCGTAGGGGGGTTGTTTGCTTAATGTAATTATAAGAGGGGTTTACATTTTGTTTATCTTTTAAGGACAAGGGGAGGGGAGTCAAAAAATACTAAAAAACATGCTTACGTAATATTTGAACGGCCCCAACTAGTTTACGAATAAAGAGCTGTCAAAAAATTTGAGAAGGTCATCATTAAACCCCTCCTTTGTACGAGTAGGAATCGTTACCCTCTGTTGGGCTATGGACTCTAACGCCACTCTTGTAGTGACTAGGCCACCTCCTGCATGCACGAATTTACTTACTTTATGTGAAGGAAATTGATATAAATAAAACTCAAGGGTACACTCACTGATATTACATTTCTTGTGGTATATATGCAGTAGAAATGTAATTTTAAAATTATATACATTTTTTAGTCTTTATTCAACAATCATCTTGTAAATATTTTAGAATCTTGAATCAATTTTTCCCTCTAAACCAGGTGCCACATACGGAAAAAATTCTAAATACTAAATTTATCGATTAACTGAAAACTAAGTTCTGAAAATTAAGACTAGAGAGAGGACACATAAGTGTAAATTACCTCAAAACTCTGGCATCGTGGACTGAGAAATGAATTAAAAAATCCTCCTTTATAGGCTACGAAACAAGACAATTTAAATAAAAGTGAGTAAGAACTCAAAGTAGTGAATCAATATTACATTTCTCGTTATAACACAGTAGAAAATCTCGAAAAAACTACTATTTGTAGAAATAACCTGAAATTTTGTACTCCTTTAACCTAGAGGATAACTGCGGTAATTAGAAATAATTTCCTGATGGATGCACGAACAAATATTGCGCTGTGTAGATGCAAACCGTTGAGTGCAGCAGCGGATTATATAATGCGCTACATATTATGCATGAGGTTGCTACAGATCATTTAACAGTTACTGGTAAGCATACGATTGGTGATTTTTCCTGAGATTCCAAGAATTCTCTTGAAGGACTAACAGTATAGGCATTTTGTGTTGAAAAACTGACGCTACGTCCTTCCAATCCATGCACGTGACAATGAGGATGCGTTCTGCACGCTTACTTCCTCTGCTTTGTACGCACAAAATAGCTATCATACACATTAAAAGCCTTTACGTTGGTGTGATGGATGTTTGGTGAAGGTAGTCACGCACCCTGAATGGACCAGTGGCGTATCTGGTGGAGGTCCGCCGATGATACTTGAAATGGTGAGCAAAATCACAGCATGTAGGAAAACCATTTTGTAACTAAGTAGGGTATGCACATAAACCACAGTCAACCTCTAAATGGAGTTCAACGGTCCTCGTCAGTTGGATGAGTATGGAACTGCTGAAAAGCGAGCAAAAAAAAAAAAAAAAATTACATCATAAGATATAAAAACACATAAAAAGTAACATAATTATACATGAACAAAGAAGAATATAATGAAAAGTACATAGAGGGTTACAATCCGAGTATAATATAAAATATGCACAAGAGGAGTTATGATACGAGTGCAGTGAAAGGGTAGAATGTTTCATTTAGTTACATTGTTTCATACAGTTGCAACTCCATGATTCGGGCTGTTAGTGTTGTTCGATGCGACGATAAAGAAGAATTGATAATGTATTACAACCGGTTATAATGATGACAGACAGTACGCGCCCGTGGAATCAGGACTTCAACAAAATGAGAAAAAAAAAGATAAAAAAACGCCTATAGTGACATGAAAAAGTTCTGAAAACAAAACAAAAGATACACATTATTGATTTTATCGCTTATTTTTCTTCGCGATTATGACATTTCAACTGTAGAAAAACAATACAGAGTACGTTAATCCGAAACAATATTAAAAAAATTTTAAAGTGAAAATGATTATTATATTTGACTTAAAGAGTTATGGGATTTGAAGCAATAAAGGCTGTTATCCCATGATTTATTATACAGCAAATAAAGTATGCGAGACATAAACACGTTAAGACACTTCCGAAAATAATAATGGAAGTCATTTAGTTGAATGTTAAGACGTATCCTGCGCTCTGCACCGTCAACCAATGAAATTGCAACAATGTATGTTAGGAAGGCTCCAGAGAAACTTCCGCGGGAGAATGCTCTCTAGAGAAAAATATCTTTCAACTGACCAGGAAAAAATTAATTTAAAAAAAACGGAAAAAGATATTTTAACCGTTCTTGTTTTAAATCCGACAGAACAGTTCCAGTTATAAGCTGGAAAAAAATGAAAATAATAGTGTTATTAGAACGACGATGCAGCAAATTTAAAAACAAAAATAAAATTTCCTTGGCAAAACTCACTATTTTTTTAAAAATTTCACAAAATTCAGTAAATGACGATTGAAGCTCAAAACAAACTTCATTAGAAAGAAAATTGTTTGTTCTATCCGATGGTGCATTGATTGTTTTTCAACGATCATTAGGAAAGATACTACGACCGTAAACGTGCCAAAAATGACCCAAAACATCACAAAACATTAAATAAAAAATTTTCTAGATTGAATTTTAAAATTCCGGCTTCGAGGTACATTACGTCACCTTTACGACTACCTGTGTGCCAAATTTCATGGCTGTGAGTGCAATAGATTCGTCTGGACATCGCACGCACGCAAATATTTCCTTTTATATGTATAGAAGATTACTGTCGCAACCATCCTAAAAATCGTGGAACTGGTTTTTTATTCTGTCTTGTTATTTATACTTAAGGATCGCTGGAATTGTTACTCCAGGGTTGGCAGAGAACTAAATAGGGCAGCGGCATTAACTCAATCATTGTGCACACACAAAAAGAACAAATGTAATTAATTTGCATTTTTTGCCTTTCGTCGGTAATTGTCGAAAGACGACTGGTGACGGACGCGTAATTTCGCAACCTATTTGCAGAGGGCGAGGGCGTCAAACTACGAATTACGTTACTAATAAAATATTTTTTTCCTGCAATTTATTTATTTTTTTTATTTTTAGGTTTATGTGGTCTATGTAACTTTCAAAAGAAGGGCAGCATGTTGCAAGTTCGCCACAAGCTTCAAAAGTTGCAACTGCGCCACTGAACCAGAGTTCAAAATTTACGAGGGCCGTCTCCGGCGCTTAAAAACAACTCAATTAGGTTAAACTAATCTTTTTCAGCCAGGGGTATAGGTGACAAGAATAATGTGCCGGAGATTGTGAACCGTTGAGTTCGTGTGCTCCGTAAAAAGCAGTCATCGCTGGTGTGTTGGTGTGTGCGCTTAAAAACAGGAAGTTTATCGGGCAAATCATATCAATCGACAATAGCCTCTTCGGATTACCAGACTTTCAAATTTTTCTGAAACCATGTATTAAATCATTAGGAATATATTTCAAAACGCATTGATGTATTAATATTGATATCAAATTAATATTAACGTATTAATATCAAATTTGATGGGACATTAAATATATTATGATGCCACAAAAATCAATATCTGAGTGTGAAGATCGTGATATCAATTAAATGGAATACTTCTGGTGTTAAGAGAATTAGTTTTTAATCAAGGGAGTACAAGCTATTAACATTTAGTTACTTAATTTTTAATGCAAGAGGTGCAAATCGTTATATCTGAATACTGTCAAAGGAAACTTTTACAGTTTAACAAATCATTACACAGAAGAATATTTTTTATTTCGATACTATTCAGTTTTGGTTCCTACATGCCTATCTGTCCTTTAAAGCAAGTGGGAAAATTTGTACGCTTATAAAATTCAGCCAGAAAATGAGAAGTTCATCGAAATAAGATGAGGAAAAAAAGTATCAAGTAGGAAAAAAAAATCATCACTATGTTTAAAAAAATGTTCTAACAAGTATAGGCAAATTGGTTTGGAAACTAATTGTGGATTAATTAATAAAATCTAAAGAAAAGGTTATTATTGGAAAGAAACATAAAATTAGATAATAAAACAAATATAAAAAATGATTTATTCACTTATTTTATAGACAAAATAAACAGAGTAGTGTGCGATTATTTTCTGTTGACGGTTAAAATATAGAAAAACATATAACAAACTTATATTATTTTTAATTTATTGTTTTATAAATTATTTATTTTATTTTATTTTTGTAATAAATGGCGTACAACTATAAATGAATTAATTAATCACCTATAACAGCTCTGAAAATTGACTCGCATACGTCATCATACTTAGTATAAAAATATTTGTATGGCTGCACGCATTGCTATCTGAATAATTTTGGTAATTCTGCGAAGGTAATTTCGTTAAAAGAGCTCTTTGAAAGAATCAAATTTCCCGATTTAAGATTTAGAAATCAGAACTTTGATAACAACTGCAGAGTTTAATTTAATCCATGTATTAGGCCTTATTATAATCTCTAATATTAACTCTGATATTATCAATTAAATCCAACTTGTCCAATAGACATAATGATAAGCTATTTTCTTATCAGGTCATTGCTTCACTAGTTCTATTAAACCTAATGAAGGTACAGAAAGTATTTCTTTGTTTATACCGCCAAATAAAATTATATCTTTTGAGTCTGAGTTCTTTATTTAAGTCTTCATAATATTCTGCGCATCTCAGATTCTGATTTTTCACCAATTCTGACATAATATACGTAAAACGTAAGACAATTTTACTAACCAGTTTTAAATATATAATTATATTTCTACAGTTATTAGTTGTTTTCTATAATATTCAATCCAATCTGATTGCTATGTTAGTTTCGAATGACTTGTAAAAGTAGTTTCGCGAATAAAAATAATTGTGAATTGTTTCATATCATGTTTCGCCGAAATATAGTACTTTTTTTAATTGTTCTTTTAAGATATCAAATTACTATGGCATTTCAGAAAACTTTTTTAGAAGTATAAGTTTATTCAATTCAGTAAAGCGGAAAAGTTTTGGTTCACTGACAATTGTAAGAAAAGCCGTGGCCAGACAGAACAAAAAGCGAAGGAAAAAAAAGAATTTAGAAGAAAAACTTTCAAGGCGGTGGTATAAAAAAAAGAATTCAAAACATTTACAATTTACTCTACAAGTCAAACGATATCTTTGCCTTCGTATGACTCAACTCGACTCTGTTTGCGCAACCCACTTCTCTTCAATCAGAATACATTTTCTTTTCTTTTCTGGTTCTTTCTATTTCACCTACACCTTGCAGACCTGACGTACAGTCACGCTTTGGCGGGAAAAAGAATATTAAAAAGAACGAAAGCAAAAGAACTTACTCAATGTTACCATTTTCTAAATCATTGACGAATTATTCAACCAAACCCTTTCACGCGGGAAAGCAGAAAGAACTAAAATAAATAAACATGAAAAAAGAACTCGTACATTAGGGCCAAAGGTTCAAGGCCTGAGAGGACAACATCTGTCGAGAACTTTTTCCTTGAAAAGACCTCTGCGCATTTATTAGTAACTTCTTTTGTCTGCAATTTTTACTCTGAGTTCATCGTTTGCGAAATTATACCAGACAAGGTTGAAATGTTATTGAAAGCAATTTATAATATCATTATAATTAATAAAAATCGCTTGTCCTCCAGGTATTAGATGAATTTGTTTATCCAGGAAAGATTTATAAGGACGGTTAGAACAGAGATTTTGTAAGTTTGAATTATAATAATTTAACACCTTGACTTTGCATACAAGGCCAGCGCTAACAAATTAATAGCAGTTATTGAAAATAACAAGAGATCCTTTTTTAGAAAATTTATAATTTCATTTTTTATTTAGATAGTTATTCACTTCTCTGATGTTTTTGAAAGCAAATATCTTCGCTTGAATGAAAATGAAAAAATTGAGAAATTTGTTAAATTCATAGTTTTTTTTAAAGAAATTTTCTTTTTTTATCTAGTTTTGAGAGTATAATACTCGTGAGGTTTGGAACGATTTCAGTCCAGAAAAATGAATATTCCGCTTTAAAAAGGTTTTTGTCTTGTTAATGTTCATTTACAGAGGGAATTGAACATTTTGGAAATTAAATATATTTATTTAAATTAATTACTGAAAGTAAACTGAGTTTACCCACTTCACGAAAAATGGGAAATTTACTTTATTCAACATCATTGCCAATGTGAGAAACCATAACTTTTGAAAATAAAACGTGTTAGTTTTTACTTTCTCGTATACGAAATATACTAAGAGAAAGTATTATAATCGTCAAAAAATTCAAATTCGAGATTTTCTCGAATCTTCGCGTTTAGGACATCCCTGAGTCCGAAAAACATAATTTTGGAATTATGTCTGTCTGTCTGTGAACACGGTAACTCGAAAACTATTAGAGCTACGGGGATGAAATTTTGTATGTGATCTTGACACAAAATTTGTAGGTTTCTATCAAATTTTGAACAAAATCCGTCTACGGAAAGTCTGTCTGTCCGCGTTCATGTGAACACTATAACTCAAAAACTTGAAAAGCTAGATGGATATAATTTGGTACACAGATTTATTATCAGGAATGTAGGTCCGTATCAAATTTTGGTCCAAATCCGTCAAAGGGTTGACTGTCTGTTGGTCTTTATAAGCGCATACTTCTAAACATTATAACTCGTAAACCCTACGGCTTTGATAAATAAAAATTGGTATGAGGCTTGCTAACATTAATTGTAGATCCGTGCCCAATTTTCGTTTCAATCGGTCGAAAAAAAGGTATTCAAGTGCCTATTTGTCTTTTCTAATCACAAAATGACGCGAGGCCGTTATTGCCCGATTCACTTTCCTAATCCTTTCCGCTTCCATCCACGCCTTTCGCCTCCAAGTTTCCGATTCCCAAGCTTTTTTTCTCCACTGCGTTAGGGACGCTTGTTTGTTTTATTGCCTTTTAGCTTATTTTTTCTCCACATGTGTTAGGAGTATACGAGAAAGTTTAGGGGAGACCACTCCGCTGATGTTAATTGTTATTGATATACAGGGTGTTCATTAATTATTGTCGGGGTTTCCGTACCTCATAACTTTCGACTAAAAAATATTACGCTAAAACCGATTACGTATTCGTAAATTACAACTCAAAGAATTTTATTAATGATGTTAAAATTAGTATTAATGATTAATGATTAATTATAAATTATTATAATTATTAATGATTTTCCTGCGAAGTGTTCGGTCTTCCCGCTCCCTTTCGGTGTAGAACGCTACCAGTTTCCTGAAATTGTGTTAACCAGCGTCTGATAGAATTATCCGAAGGAGGATCTTTCTTGTACGTGGCCCTGAAGCGACGTTGAGTAGTTATGACTGATTTAGTTTCGAAAAACCACAATACACACATTGCTTTTTCTTGCACGGTCGCCATTCTTATCTATGACGTCATAATTACCCAGATTGCAAATGCGCTCAGTTGTTGCCACGTAGAATTCTTTGAGTTGTAATTTATGAATACGTAATCGGTTTTTGCGTAATATTTTTTATTCGAAATTTATGAGGTACGGAAACCCCGACAATAATTAATGAACACCCTGTATTTCATGCTTTTCAAATGACTTAAACAAACTTTGTATTCGCTTTAAAAAATATATTTAAGGTTATGATTATTATTATTTCCATTTAAGAACACAAAACGTAACAGATTTTGAAAACCCTGCAGATTTCTTTTTTTTTCTTTGTTCATCAGACAAGCAAACGATGTTTTTTTTTTTTTTTTAAGTTGGGAGATAAACATATCTTATTATTCTTTAGTCTAAATATTTTAAAATAATTTGACTAATTTTTTAAGTGCTCTTGATGTTGAGTTAAATTCATTAGACTATAATATGCTAGTATTATACAATATTAAAAAATATTTTATTTAAATTAAAAAATTCAACTGGCTAAATAATTCAATGGAGGACTTTTCTGTTTCATTTGTTTGAGGTAATGTAGAAATTCCGTGCTTCCAAGTCTGATTTCCGGTGTGCTCTTTCGCTGTGGCTTCGTAATAGGGAAACCGGAAGTGGATCCTCGGCACGGAAGTTCTGAGAACCCAAAATAAGCAAAACAGAAAAATCGTCAATAGACGATTCATTCGGTAATAAAATTTTAATTTTTTTCAAAAAAAAATTATACTGCTTTCAAAATCAGCTAAAATCACTGGTTAATGTTAAAAGTTCCAAAAAAATTCTGAATAACACAGGGTGATTACAAAAGATCCCCAAACTTTGAAAGGCTATAATCACGGCAACCAAACAAACCACAAAGAAGGGCACGTTCTGAAGTTTCATTTGTTGCGTTCAAAGACGAAGTTTTCGGTGCGTTCTTTTTTCAAAAGCCCTCAGTTAATCAAAATTCTTGCTTGAATATGCTAATAAATGGATTGCTTCCAATTGACAGTCTTCTAGTGGTAGTATTACGCAAGAAAATGACATGTCGGCGCTCAAGATTTGTTTAGTAATGAGAATATAAAATAACCAAAACATGATATAATCTTATTTTGATAAAATTTCTTTCTTTTCACCTTATTGATATTGAAAAAAATTTCATTTACTTGAAAATTGGTTTGAGGTTTTTCTGCTTCTTAAATTTGATACAAAAATTGACTACTTGTTTTAAAGGTCGATGGAGATTTAAATTCACTGTTCAAATTGGCTGCTTTCTTATTCTATGCTGTAAACACGCATTTAAGTTGCCATTCACAATGTTGTATTAAATTTTATATCATTCCTTAAAAATTAATAACTAATGAAAAAAATTAGCTTTCTGCGGTTTTTAAAAACCCTTTGTCACAGTCTGTGATTTTTTGAGAAATTACGAGATTTTGGTGTGAACTTTCTCGTTTTAATATAAAATAAAAACGCAGGAGATGGAATGATTTTGTTTCCGAATTCTGTTCAGTGCTAATATATATAAATAAAATAGAAAAGCCAAAATGTTTAGTTAAATTTCATGTCATTCTTTAAAAATTATTACCTTATGGAGAAAATTACCTTTCGTCGGTTCGTTTGGTTTAACTAATATTTTAATTGCAATTTTTTAAAAAGTATCAGGCGATAAGAGGGGATTTTGAGTATTATAATCTGTATATATAAAAATACCTTATCTTCTGCGTACGTATGTTC
>BGPR01018826.1:9979-30271 GCA_013235015.1 Araneus ventricosus | reverse complement strand
TAGTGGAGAGATTCAAGATGTCAATCACTTGATACTTTCCTGCTCTAAATTCACTCCCGCTAGATCTAAATCTACTCATCGGCACTCTAAAGAAGAACAATTTTGCATTGTCTCCATCTTTCTCTACTTTAGTCCAGAACAAAACTTGTTTTGCATCATTTTGTGAATTTATCGACAGCATTTTCCCCCACATTATATAGACTATAAACTTTTTATGTGTTTTGTTGGCATTTACATTTTTTTCCTTATAACTTGTTTATTTATTTTTATTTTTCAATTTTTGAAATTCATTTCTTTTCTCTCAATTATTTTTGGATCAGAACGTTTTGTTTTGTTAACTGTTCGAAATTTGTGTGTTTTATATGTTGTGTGATAGTTTGCGTATTTGTGTGCTTTTATTTGATTTTTAAGTATTTGATTAAATTAGTACTTCTTTGTAATTGATTAAATTAGACATTCAAATGGGTAGCATTTTTTTTATGAAGCACACCATTTTTTTAGTTTCAGAGATCTGATTTACCCAATTGAAGCTCGGCAATATTCGGTCACTGAAAAAATGATATTTAATCAAAATTTGACGCGCCGTCTGTGTTGTTATTTTCAAAATCCATTTATATAAAAGAGCTCATTTGTGTGTGTTCGTTTTTATCTTTGTTATGCATGCCCAGATAGCTTGGCATATCAGGACTAAATTTGCAATAGTGATGAAAAAGCACAAGTGAGAGCTAACGACTGAAAATTATTCTAAAATTCGAATAAGATTTTTATTTATTTAACGTTAAGTGTAAATTCGGGTGTTTTTTGAGTCTCAGTAGCAGAAGATTGGAATTTTTATTCTGTTTAAAATGTTAGTGTGTCAAAAATATTTGGCTAAATATGACTCATAGGGCAGAGGAAAGCACGAATAGTTGCATTTCTGCAAAAATAAGAATGTCTATTTATTGGCACGATCAACATAAAATATATTTCTTTACGTCATTTAAATTATTTTTCCCAATTACCCAGATAGCAAAGAAAGCTTGTCTAAAAGGTTTTGGAAACCTTGTCGTCAGCAAGCGTAAAGGGCTGTCACAAAGATTTCCAAGACAACGGTTGAACCTTTCAGCAATGTTCCACCGTTAAGGTAACCGGTAAAGGTTCGCTAGTCAAGAAGAAACAAGGTTTTCTGTAAGGGTTTTAGTAATATTTTCCCCAAGTTTTTATTACAAGCTTGTTTCAGGCCTTTCAAAAGGTTGTTAAGAGCCCTCTTTCGGTGGACAAAATAGAACCCCCCTTCCCCCTACAAAGCAGTGCTCGTACAGAGGGGTCCAACCCTCTCCACTTTTTTCACCCCCTCTTCAAGGCCTTACATTTTCAGAGGGGTCCAACACCCCTTTTTTTATTCCCCGTCTTCTGACGTCATCTTAGTCCAACTTAGAGTTATCTGGAATGTCAATTAAGTAGTTTAATTAGGAATCTTAATAAATCAGAGCTTAATTATTGATTCGATTAATCTAATTTTTAGTTGAATTTACTTATACGATTTCGATGTAGACTGTGACTAAACTTCACATTCCTCCGAGCCGGTGATCGAGCTCGCGTTCATAGAGATGGAAGGCAAACACAGTAACCAGTATACCGGACGGGGCTGCACACGATGGGGCAGGTGGTTCATAAAAAGCTATCCTAGTTCAATTTTTGCGGGAATGGTTTCCGAAACGGTTTGCGCGGAAATGCTTTCGCGGGCAGCCTATGGAAAGTGAAATGGCAACCTTTCCGCAACCCTCTTTGCTATCTGGGTATAATAGGCCTATCTCTAACGGCTTAGAAGAGCTTTTAGAGAGCACACGCTGTATAATATTAATAATAATTATTATTTTGCAACATTAGAAAATAATTATTTCAGCTAATTTCATTTAAGCACGAACAAATATTTATCCAACTAAATCCGACATACAAATCAAAGATCGTCTAACTTTCCAATACATAACAGAGGATTTGTCTAAGATAAGCTTTTAAAATAGATCTCCCATCAGAGTGGATGATACCTCAAACACGAAAGGGTAGAGCGAAAGGTAAATACCACTTCAAGCAAAGATCTTTTCTTATCGATTCTCCCCGGACGAGAGAGGAGCTCGCATTCATTCATCATCGAGTGGGGGTGCATTTTTATTGGAACGTATTTGGTGAAGGCACCCCTTCCCCCCTACTATCGTCTGCCAAAAGATGACATCTCGAGAACTGATGGAGGACTTTCCAGTGGTTCCGAGCAATTTTCGCCGAGTTTCCCTCGATTTGGGCTGTCGGTGAAAGGAAAATATCGAAAACGGGATGAAGAGGGGAGGTTCAGGAATAATGTTGCCTTCTGGACAACAAATGACAGTCGATTTCTGACACACAGAATTTCGATAATATTTTAGAAAATAAGATTGAATGAGATAGGGACTGAAAAGTAAAAACGTCTCTTTCCAGATCAAACGAGTTTTGCTTGAAACTTTGTTAGACAAAAGAATAATTTAAATGCAGCGTTTAAAATACCTTGAAATTTCTAAACTTTTCTTGGATGCTACATTGAAAGAAATGTAGAACGTACTTCTTTAGTCTTTGTTTTAAAGATGGCTGCTTAAAAACTGCATTTCATCATTTTTTAAAAACTCAGTTCAACCCGGAAACAAAGCTAAATTGAATGTATCCACCGATGTGGGGATCAAATATGGAAATATCATATAGTCATAAATAAATCATCCTCATAAATACATTTCGTAAAGAAATAAAGCGAGAAAAATGCTTCAAACCACGCGATCGCTAGGCATTTCCAATTTGAAAATGATAATTTGTGTGAATTCGACATTTTCGATGGCTTTTCTAGCCAATGAACTGAAATAACGATTCTTTACTTGCTGTTTTTATATGGTTACAGGTTTAAAAATATTCTTCAACCGGTTAATCGTCGTGCCCGTCTCTCAAACGGGCAATCAATTCGAACAAATTTTGTATTGCACGTATCTCAAACGAGGTACGCTTTTACGATAAAAAGCCATGGAAATTCTAATTTTTATCGTGCCCGTATCATTTTTATTTAGATTCCTGCTTCATAGAAGGCGACACAATGCTAGTAACTTGATTATACAGCAATTATAATATGTAGATTTAGAATATGTTTTCTGTTAGAATAAATAATATAAATATAAAACAAAAGTAAAAAAATAAAAACTATAAATAAAAAAACAGAAGATTTAAACAATAACGATAACAATACACCTTTTTGCGTGCTTAACGCAACAGCATCAACAAAAATTGCAACGATTAATATTAAAAAACATAAAATAGAATTTAAATGTAAAAGAAAAATATTAAAAATGGAAGGAATGAATGAGAACCTGAATGACGAACTTTTTCAAAGCCCACTCGCCATTGAAGTTCTAAAATGGACAAAATTTTTTGTCAAGGGTAAGATTATAAATCAAAAATATACCCTTTGTGTCCTGAATCTTGTCCAAATTCAATAATAGAAACATTTTGAAGAAATCAAGATGCAAAAAATCCTTAATAAAAATCCAAAAGATACTAGAGTGTGTAAAATAATTTACCGTCTCTGCCGAAATTATGATGAAGACAAGAGACGCCAGACGTAAAAAGACAAAGGGAGTAAAACATTCTGGAAGCTAGCTCACCTAGCTCCATCTATGAAAAAAATTCTAACTAATTAATCAGAAGAAAAAAGGCTAATATTTAAACAGTTATAACAAATAAAATTACAATAAACTATTAATAAAGAAAAATTATAAACTTTTAATACTCATTTGAAAAAAAACTATTAACATTAATGAAAGAATCTGGGAATCCGTTGTCTTTAAGAATATTAAATTAATTAGTCAAAATTAATTAAAAAATAATTAAAACTCTTTTGTATTATATAGAATGGCGAATATGCAGCTAAATATAATAAAGAAACAAATAATATTTCTGTTAGAACATAATTTGAAAGGAATTCAATTTCAGTGCTCATCGTATTTTAAAGTTAAATTTTTGTAAATAAGTCTGTTCAAAAATTACATATACGTATTTTTTAAATGAAAATTGAAACTTTTTGTCTAGCTTACATGTGCGAGGAAAGCCAAACATAAGGTAAAATAAGGTAAATTAATAAATAATTTTAAAAAACCGTTAATTATAAAGAAAGATATAGTGATTTTTATTTTAATCGATTTATAATTTTATGAACATTAAAAAATCTCTATAGAAATTTGATGATTTTTGTACAAATTTTTCCAAAATTGCGTGACGAGTAAGGAATTAAATAGCTTCTAATAATAATAACATCATTCAAAGTGTTTTGTTAAGAAATTATTTAATAAAGATGATAATGTGTTTATCATGAAAGTTTGCTTTTTACTTTCTGTCATACGAAGTATCCGCAGAAAAAGTTTTTTAATCGTCACAAAATTGAACCTACAGCTTTTGAATTTCGACGTTTTACACTTTTCTGTGTCCAGAAGAAGCACTTCTGGAATTATGTCAGTGTTTTAGTCAGTCTGCGTATGTGATACAATAACTTATAATCTCAGAGACATTTAAAGCGGTACATTCACCAGTGTTCCAATCTATATTTTTTCGGAACACAGGATGCCAAACTCATTCGTCTATGGGAAATCCCGATGGAAATTGGTGTATAGTTTGGGAAAATTTGGAATTCCAAAATTGTAGGATTTCCATTTATCGCGTTCGGCAAAAATTTGAAATACGATCGTTCCAGGCGGGCGATAAATCCCCCATGTGGGGGAAGAGAATTGGGGAAGTTCGTGTACGTGGTAATCAGACAGGAGAATTCAGGCGGAGAGGGGAGGCTGCTCTTTCCAAAAAGCGAAAATCCCCCGTGTGGCGGAGGGTAGTATGGGTAGTGTAGGAGGATCGAAGCAGCCGTTATTGCGTTTTGGAGCCTTCGTGAATGACCCACCTATACGGATCGGTTGTTCATCCTAATGGAGTGGAACAGACTTAAGGTGTGTGCCCAGCTTTATATGTTCGAAATTTGATACGTTGTTTTTCACAAAACTGGTGAACATTTATCAAATTCCTAAACAATCCTTTAATAGAAGGATGTTCTTTTCTAAAATATATCATTAATTTTTTTACTGTGATTTGAAACTAAATAATAATAGAACTATATCTGAAGATTTTTTTTTTTTAACATGCGCGTTGTAGCGAGTTTTGAATAAAAATATTACACAACAATTTTAATTATCGCATTTATTTACTTTTGGGTGGCGACTCGCATTCAAAGTACATATTTTACACATTTCGCGCTTATTTACGTTTGTGTTGCAATTTCCCCGCATCAAAAATGTTAAAAATTAAATAAAACTACAGTTTCTAAAATTCCTAATAAATCTTTCAAAATTTAGGTTAAGAGAGAAAATAATGTAGAGAAATTGAACTGACGTCAATTACAACATGTATCTTTGGATTTGAAAATGGGTTAAAAATAGTTGTAATTGTTTAATATTATCATCGGGAAAACATTAAAAAAACCCTCAAAAGTAATAATAAGCTGCCAATTGTGAGGGGAATTCTTTATACCATCGTATATTTTTATTGATGTTCATCGAGAATGTTACGTTACATAACACGTAATAAAAAATAAAGCAACTTTTGACTAAGCAAATAAGAATAATTTATATGTAGAATTAATTATTCAGGAAACTCATGGACAAAACATTTTCAATGTTTCCATAAATCCCAATTACGCAATAGGAAAACTTGAAGTCGAGAATTATCACATGTTATTAATATTAAATGCAAACATCGAAACCCACTTTTATATTTTAATTTCTAGAAAAAATATAAAACTTAAATGCTTAATGTACCTATATTAAAGTACCTTTTAAAATATGGCTTATTTCCTTTCTTTCAGTTTCTTGCAGTATGCTAAATTAGAACTTAATACGCAGCTTAAATAGATATTCTGTAAAGTTTTTGGCTCCTTTCTTTTCTAAAATAATATAAAAGATCCGACGAAGTAAATGAGATTTTCCTTTAAAAGAAGGAAGTTAAAAGAAGTTATGTCCAAAAATCACGAAAAACGTACGATTTTAAAATTTTTCTTTAAGACATTTATTACGAAGTGGAAGTGAAATATGCCTGACTTAGTGAAACCATCTCTCTTGAAGGTGATTCTCAACTAAATGTTTTGACATTTCAGTTCGTGGTAATATTTGCTACAAAAAACTGTTTATATAAATATTAAAATTAAATCGACAAAAAATATCTGGATTTGGAAGTTTGGGAAGGAAGAGGGCCCCCGAAACTTGCATTGCCTAATGGCCCACAGAGCTTAATTCGGCCCTCTTCATAACATGTAATAAAACCACTTTTGACCACGCAAGTGAAAGGAATGCAGAATTAATTATTCAGGAAATGTATAATTAATTATTCAGGAAAGTGATGGGCAGAACATTTCCAATGTTTCCATAAATCACAATTACCCGATAGGAAAACTTTAAATAGAGAATTAACAGTTATTATTACTATTAAATGCGTGCATTGAAAACCACTTTTATTTTTTGAATTTTTAGAAAAAGAACGTGAAGGCTTAATGTACCTGTATTAAAGTACCCTTTGATATATGGCTTATTCTTTTCTTTCAGTATGCTAAACTGGAACGCAATACGCCATTTAAATACATATTCAGGAAAGGTTTAGGCTATTTTCTTTTCTAAAATGATATAAAAGATCCGACGAAGAAAATGAGATTTTCCTTTAAAGGAAGAAAGCTAAAAGAAGTTTTGTCCAAAAAACACGAAAAACGTACGGTTTAAACATTTTCCTTCCGGGCATTTAATGCGAAGTGGAAGTGAAATATGCGGCATTTGAAAGATAGGTATGCTAAACAGGGCAGTTATTTTTCTTCAGAATAACGGAAAACGAAATTTGAAACAAAAGAAACAACTAAACTAAAGCGGTTTTGCTTTTAAAAAAAGTAAACGTTTCTAAGATTTAATACAAGTATACTTAATTCTTTCTTCTAATTTTTATTTAATCTTCTAGCTAATTTCAATGTAAATCAATTTGAAACTTTAAACACTATCCTTCTGTGATATGCAACAATAGCTCTACAACCAAGCATAAAAATTTTAAAATGAAGGACCGCATTTAGAGCCACTTGTATTTTTCCGTATATGAAGTATACAAAGAGAAAGTATTGTAATCGTCAAAAAATTCGAACTCAAGATTTTGACGAATCTCCACGTTTTAGACCTCCCTGAGTGCAGAAACACAATTTTGAAATTATTTTTTTTCTCTCTGTGAACACGATAACTCGAAAGCTATTATATATAGAGGGATAAAAATTTGGTTTATGATCTTTACGCATCATTTCCAGGTTTCGATCAAATTTTGGACAATCTCCGTCCACTTGAAGTCTGTCTGTATTCGTATTCATGTGAACACGATAATTCAAAAACTTAAATATCTAGATATATAAAATTAAGAAAATGGCTTTAACATCAGGAAAGTAGATCCGTGTCAAATTTTAGACCAAATCCGTCGAAGGGTTGACTGTCTGTCGGTTCGTATGATCTCATTCTTCTGAAAACGATAACTCCTGAACCAATGACTTAAGTAAATAAATATGGCTGTCAGGTCTTCCAACATTAATTGTAGATCTTTGCCCAATTTCTGTTTCAATCGGTTGAAAAAAAGACGTTTAAATTGCATTTTCGGTTTCTTCACCATTCTACGACGCAGAGAAAAGGCGCGACCATTGGCGCGTTATCTCCATCTGTGTTAGGAAATGGAACATGTTGCTACCGCTTGGCGCGTTTTTTTCCTACCCGTGTTATGGCGTATACGAGAAAGTTTCGCGTACACCTCTCCTGCTGATTTTTATTTATTACACGTATCATTAACCATATGAAATAGCCATTTCTTTTCAATTCAGAATTTATTACACCAAAATATGGCCAATTTGTAATTGAAGAATGAGACATACATGTTATATTTTGTTTCTATTAGCATTATTGATATTATGTGTATTAAAAATATGTAACTTTGTATTGAGCGAAGAATTATGTTTCTTAACATTCATGGTTGTAGCTATTTAGAATTAATAATCTGGTAATTCAATGAAAAGATTGCGAATTAAGTGATTTATGATATTAATTCAGTAATTTTAGATTTTTAGCAAGACTCGTCTTAAAACAGAGTAGTTATTAATTTAATCTATAACATTTTAAGAACTTTAATCGCCTACGGAACATGTACAATTCATTTATTTGATGCATCTCTTTACAAACTTACAAAAATTGTTTTAATAAAATGTACTGTATAAATTGCATTTCGCAATAAAAGTTTTAATTGGTTATTTCGAATATAATTAACAAATAAAATAAAAATGTTTCTACCATGTTATATAAAAATATCTGCATGAATTGTATAGGAATTAATATTTCCTCACTTTGAATATCTTGGAAACAGTTGTAACAAGAAGGCATTCAAAAATAAGGATTATAGTTGGTCTAAAATTATTTTGTTTCTCAATTCATACATTCTAATATTTAATAGCATTTAAAGCCTGAATTACGTAATTATTTTTTAACTTCATGCTTCGAACATTTATAATATCATTAAACTAATTCTTAAATCTCCAGGACGTTTCCCGCGATTTAATTGAGCAAAATATAATATATTTTCTTCTGCATCACGCGATTTTCCCTTTCTAGTGTGGTTAAACTTTATTACTGCAGCGTTGAGGTGCTGCATTATATTATGCAGTTGTATGTAATTAACAATTCGCTTCGTTTCAAAAGTATTTGGACCTATTTTCAAACTCTGAATTTTTACAGGTATAAGGAAAACTCCTTAAACCTTGCTTAAAATGCTAATTTGCAGTTTATTCTATTGAAATAATATATAAAATAATTATTTCAGAGTTTTTATTATTAAATATTGTTTCTTTTTTAATCGTAACAACGACGTGGTGATCTTCAATGAAATATTAGAAACATGAGTAACATAAAAAGACAATTTTGATTCAGCTAACGTGTGTAACAATTCTGTATAAATGTTCGCTCGAAACTTCGTCGACGTGTTACAAATGGATTACAATTTAAGATTTAAATTCAAGCTTGGCTGATCGTGATGTTAACACAGTTCCTCTAGTTAATGAGATGAAGGTTCACATATATCTACCCAACCGACGTCGAGCCGTCCTGGCTTCGAGTTCAGAGGTAAGTTAAGTTAATGAGATGACATTACTGTAAGCAGTGTTAAGTTTCGAGCTAATGTACGATATAATGTATTTTAATCGATATGATTCGAAACAAATATGCAAAATAGATGACTTATATAAAACAAGTATTTGCTTTATATCTCTCCTCCATACATGGTGTTGGTTCTGAGAGCTGTGGATCGCGGTTTCGAGACGCAATTTCAATCATTATTCTCCGTGCATGTGGGCTTGATGCACATTAAATCTCTTTAACCCTAAGAGCCCCGTGCTATGGATTCTCAAAATATGACATGCTAAAGTTCATTTTTCATAGATAAAGAGAAATTCTCTTCCCTCCTCAAAAACCGCAAAGACGCCTTTTATTCTTAAGGGGAGGATATACAAAATAGAAATCTGCTTTGCTAATGGCTATTAGGGGATTTGTACAAGGAAATAGCTTCGGCTCTTCCTTTCTTCAGGTTGAAGCACTCTACCGAACAAAATGTGCGCCTCGAGTTTTTGATCACTTACACTTATGAAGGATGGATGGGTGGAAATTTCGCAGAAGTATTCGGGCGATCGCTATCGCAGTACGTTCTTTGAACTGGCGCTTCTGACGCTTCATTATTGAAAGAGTTAAGGTAATCTTGATGTTAATCTGCATACAAGTATGGATATAACGAAGTTTCTTTATTATCACCTGATCAGAGTTAAAAATTATAATAACCGTCCCATAAATAACTCTCGCATAGCTTTAAACCGGAGAAAAAAATTAAAACAATTGCGTTTGTATTGCAAATTACAGTTGAAATTTTTGAATTGGTGTTAAATTAATTTAAGTTAGGTATTCATTGAAGGAAAACTGTAGATTCCCTATTTTTTATTTTTGCAGAATTTTACTAACTATATATATATATTCAGGAAAGCCTCAATGTAATATCGAATTAAGCTTTCGTTGCGTTAAGTTTTGAAACTCAAAAGTTAAATCGATTTTTGGTAATCAATAAACAAGTTCAATACAAATGAACTATTATGAGATAGTTAAAATATTTGAGGGATTAGCAAACTATAATATAACTACATTAAAAGCTTCTGTTCGGATAAAGTTTGATATTATCCAATAATGCACACAGTAAATTCTTGAATTTAATAACCATTGTAAAGATTGAAAGAAGGCTTTTAACTTCAAAACAGGGATGTAGCTAATTACACAACGTGGTATCATTTCCCATAAATTTAAGAAATTTCATAAACCACTCGAAAACAATATATTTGAATTATGATCAATAATTTTCCAATTATAAATCTGAATTTTTTTTTCTAAGCATTCAAAGAATTATTTTTATAGTCTTCTTGGCACTTAAAATGTAATTTCATCTTTTATGAAATTTTAAAGTATAAAAATGTGTTTTACTACAAAAATATGTTGAAAAGTGTAAAAGTATAAAGAAAGAATATTTCTTCGGTTATAAAGGATTTATGATGATTTTGTTTCCTGATTTTAAAATATTTTGCAGTTTATCCGTTTCTCAATTTTAGAATACTCGATTAACATTCGTTTTTGACATTTATGGCTGTATGTTTTATAAAATAGAACATATATTACACAGGAAAACACAAAAATTTCTATAATAATCAATATTATATTTCATTTAAAGAAATTGAGCTCTTTTCGAAAACTGTTTTGTTGTGATGTAATACATTCTCCTTTTCTATTTCATAGTTTAACTATGTTTATATCTAGAAATATTTTATTAGCAATTGATTTTTCTTTGACAAAATTTTTTTCAAATATTTCTTAAAAAATCTCTTTTATCACACATTTCATTTTAGTACTTTTGTGGCTCCTAATTAAAACATTATATAAAACATTAGCCATTAAAAATTATATTGTTTAACACTAGACAATAGGCTGTTGAAGAGATAATGAACTGTATCAAGCTCGTGTTTTTAGTTTTTCTCTCACGCCAACTCATAAAAATTGAGATAAGATAGAAAAACCAGCAAAAAACCTTATCTTTTTTTTGCGTGTGCATGTGTTTATATTTTAAAGGCTAAATTACAGTTCGACACGCAAAAAAGAAGTGTTTTTGTTTGCAAATTGACAAGAGAAAATCATCGACGTATAAGGAGACAAAATTTTTTACCCCAGAAGACGTGTTAAAGAATCAATATAAAGAACTGCCTGACAATTATCTCCGGAGAAAAAAACTTACGCACGCACCCTAATTATTAGAAAGGAGGATGCTAGAAAATCGTATCAAGACAAAGCAGGGTTGCTGTTTTCCGTTGACAATTTGACATCAAAATGTAGAAAAAAGCTTTTAGCCATCGTATTTTTTATCAGGTTGATTGCTTAGCCTCTGGGCATGAAATGCTACCCAATTATCATTTTTTTATCTTTTTTATCCATTATGCTAAACAAAGTGGGACCAAAAGAGCAAGTAAAATGAAAATTTTCACTTCTTCTCTTTTTTCTTGGTGTTCTTCTTCCTGAACACTAATCAAGACAGTTCGTGTTAAAATCAGTAATTATTTTCGGAGATCAAGGTATGATAATATACTATATTTTGAATATCAAAATATGCGGTTTATGCAATACAGATAAATTTCTATGTAAGTAAGCATTGGGGATATGAAATCTTTTTGATTAAAACATGGTTAATTTATCTTCAAGCCTACCTCCACCGGATAGGTGGCGGTGGCCTAGAGGTAAGGTCTCGGCTTCGGGCCGCAGGGCTCCAGGTTCCAAATCCTGCTCCAGTGAATATGCGCAGTATTTAAGGGCTTGTTGTATGCTAATACATGCGTGGGGCCAAACGACCTCCCGCTGGTGTGGTGCGGAATTTTGGATAGGGGATACCAGCTCAGGTGTCGTCCTCGTCATCTCCCGCCATTCAAGATAACATGATCTGTCTCAAAATAGCCCTTGCGGTGCTGTAAAAGAAAACGTTAATCTAACTAAACTAAACTTCGACCGGTCAATTGACATTTTTCCAAAAGCAGTTTCAATGCCTCGGTGAAGTGTCGGTACGTTTAGTGTCATTGTTGTGTGTGTTTATTAGAATCTAAATAAAGACATGAATCATAAATGTCTTGAATATTGACTCACCAGTGACTGCGAATTTTTCAGAGTAAAACGTATTAAAATTATGCATCGTGTAATGAAATACTTCGCATCTTCTTATATTACTGAAATTATTTGCACACAAATATACATGAATTTCATGATCCTTAAAATTTTAAGTTTCATACAAAGTCTTCACTGCCATGTCTAATGAAAAATGAAGACATTTCATAGTATTTCGTTTTATATCTTGTATTTAGCATTTGGCTTTTTAAAACATGACAGTGAAAGAAAAAATGAAGCATCATGGAGAAATAACAAAAGTTTTCATTTGTGAAAAAAACGTTCACTTGTTGCCATTATTGGAAATCTAAAATATATCTTGAATATTAAATAAAACTTTCAATTTGAACTTAGTAGTTAGAACTAAGAACAATAAAAAAAGCCAATAAAATAAAAATTGATATTTTTTCCATTTTTTAATGTTCTATTTCTCTCATAGAAAATAGATCAATATCAATCTGACATGGTAATATTCATTACAGAATAAAACTAATATATTTTTAAAGAAGGGGGGTTGTACATTTCACAGTAATTTATCATTTCTATGCTATCAGAATTTCTCAAAATAAATGGAAAAATATAAGCCATTATTCTGAATATTTTGAATAACCTATTTATAATTCTGTACAACTGACAAATTTTCACTCAGTGAACTAAGTTAAATGATAAGTAAACGCACTATTATTTTTTAAAAATATATACTTGTGACATTAATGGTACACTTTAAGTAGTTGCAAAATAACAATGAAAGTTCATAAGGAACTCAGTTTTAAAAATTTGTCTTTAAAAAAATCGATAAACAATGCCACATTCCACAATAAAAATGAAATTCCTCTTCAGAGAAGCTGAAAAAGACGTACTTTCAAAAACCTGTCACGCGACGGCTTTGGAGGCATAACTACATATCACTTTCTAACATCGGTTTCCGTAAACACTTAAGGTTATCTGTTTTCTTAACCCTGTGACGTCATGTCAATGCAAACGTCCATCATCTTGCGTTCCACAACCCTACCTATCATCGTGGATTTAAAAGCTTTGCAATCGATGTGTTTTTCGGCGTTGAAAATATGTCTCTGCCCTAGTTTATCTTGACGTCAGCTTGCGAGAAAGAAAAATTCCAGATGGTATTTTAATCTCCTGGCATTGTAGACAGCATTCAAGGAGTTATGGGATATTGCATAGCATTGGTGTTTCTCTTTCTGACATTAAGCGTTTAATTAAAATACTTTCTTGTCTAATATTTTTTATGTAAAGACTACTTTTGTATAGAAAATTATAACAACCACAATTCCTTTATCGTCTGAAACCTTTTGTTTTTGAGCTAAAATCAGAATTTCAATTGAACTAACCGATTTTTAAAAACCACCGATAGCTAACTTTTTCCATTAGTTTGTTACATAAGTACCATGATCGAGGAAAGCTATACTCTTTCCATAACACTAATGAAGAGACTGATTCAAGTTCTTTGAATAATTCTGCTTTCGAAATACGAGGATTATTTTTTAAGAAAGATCTGTTTGTCAATAGCATGCGTGAGGATCAATGTTCTAGAAAGCTTCCTTGTACAGAATCCTATACCATTTGCAATCACGTCGGCAGTCTATACACTTCATAGTGTGAGGTAAAAATGGTTAAGAAAATCGAGAGTCCCGCTTACTGTGATATACTATGGGTCACCCGATTTTTAACAGCAAAGACTATGAAAACTGCGGATATTCATCGCGATATGTACGCTGACAATGCAATTATTGACAGTAAAGTGAGAAAATGAATGAGTGTGTTGAAGGAAAATAGGAAAACGTTCACGAGAAATCACGTTCTGATCGGCCATCTGTACTCACTAACGATTTGGTGCAGGCAATTGACTCCCAAATTCATGGAGACGGGAGATTCGCAATTTTGAAGCTGTTATCGGAATTCCCATTAGTTTCATGATCGGTTTTGTTTGAAATTGCGTCTGGGGACTTAAATACAAGAAAATATGCTGTCGATGGGTTCCTCAATTGCTCAGTGAAGAAAACAAAAAGAAAAGATTGGCAAATGCTCTAACATTTTTGTCCATTTAGAACGAGGAATGCGATGATTTTTTTAGTCGTATCGTCACAGGAGATCAAGCACGGGTGATATATTTCCCGACATCTGAGGACTTTACTGTTTGGCAGCCGTTTAGATACTGATGAAGAAGAACGAGGTGAAAACAACTGTGAATAATTGGCTGTTATCACAGACGGCAAGGTCTATGAGGAAGGTATCCAAAAACTCGTTATTCTTTACGATAGATATTTGAAAAGCCAAGGAAACCATATAGAAAAATGGAGAATTGTTCGTAGGATCAGAAAATAAAAGATTTTTGAAAAATTTTTATTTCTTTTATTTTAATTTCGAATCGCAGCTTTCTTCAGGAATAAACCTTGTATCTTTGTAGCTCTCTATTGGAGTGCCGAGAAAACATTTCCCTGGTTACTCTCAGAATCGAAAGAAAATGGAATAAAGTTAGTAAACCAAATCACAGCGACATTTCGCAATAGTTAGATTTTTTTATGTAAAATCGAAAACTGCTGCACACTTTTGATTAATTTAATCCATGTTTTGATTATTACATTTAAATATTAATATTCCATAAAGTACGTTGATAGTAGTTTTAAGGATAGTTAAAATGTTGTGCCTATTTTTTAAAAACCAAAGTTTTGGCAGAAGTTAAGTTTTAATATCTAGTTATGTGCAATATTCCTAATCATTCAAAATGATTTAGACGCCAAGATGGCTTAACATGAACGAACTATAAAATGAAACAGGTTCATCCAAGATAGTTTCGTGTAATAGCAGGAAAGAGATTAGCAAGTGGGAAAGAAAAAGGAAATGAATTTACGTATTAAAAGTTTTGGCAGAAGTTAAGTTTTAATATCTAGTTATGTGCAATATTCCTAATCATTCAAAAAGATTTAGACGCCAAGATGGCTTAACATGAACGAACTATAAAATGAAACAGGTTCATCCAAGATAGTTTCGTGTAATAGCAGGAAAGAGATTAGCAAGTGGGAAAGAAAAAGGAAATGAATTTACGTATTAAAAGTTTTGGCAGAAGTTAAGTTTTAATATCTAGTTATGTACAATATTCCTAATCATTCAAATTGATTTAGACGCCAAGATGGCTTAACATGAACGAACTATAAAATGAAACAGGTTCATCCAAGATAGTTTCGTGTAATAGCAGGAAAGAGATTAGCAAGTGGGAAAGAAAAAGGAAATGAATTTACGTATTAACTTCGTTTTCTTTTCCCATTTCCACTCTGTCTTACATTAACAGTAGAAATAATAATAATGATCTCAAAAATTACGAGAAAATGAACATTGGATAAAATTTCAACCCGAGGCTAAGCGATTCTCAATAGAAAAAAAATCGATGGCTACAAGTTTTTTTATCCTTTTTTGCTGTCAAATTGTACGTGAAATGCTAGATTGTCTGTCGGGTTAATATGATATCGTCCAAGTTTTGATTCCGCTGATTAGTGTGTGGGCACAGAAGTTTTTTTTCGTTTTGTTCTTTGTTTGTAGTGATGTCGAGGTTTTTAAAATTAATTCTCTAACTCTTCTGCTTTACTCGTTTCTAGCTTGTCATGAGGCAAATGAAAACAAAGAGATTGGGAACTGTTTCGTACTCAAAAGCTGAAATTATCTTTTAGAATACAAATATGAAACTGAATACTACATTTTCTGACCTTTTTTATACTTTTTCAGTTGACTGAAAAAAAAGAATATAAAAGGCAAAGAGCTTAATAGGGTTTATGACTGCGTTTACTAAAGCATATTTATGGGCAATGTATTAAACACATAAAATAAAATAAATTCCTAGAAGCGGCGATTTGTTTCAAATATGCTTGTAATTAATTAACTTTAAAAATATTCGATGGAATCTTATCGTCTTTTATTAACATTGTGATGTTTGTATTAGTAAAGCTTTGCTTCCTGCTTTATGCAATATAGCAAGAATAAATATATTGTTACGAAAATCGTCCAGCGAGTGTACGGTAAATGTAGTCCAACAAGCTAGATAATGGCGTTTTATTCCGCGAATATTCCAGTGTACACGGTGCACAAGTAACAAACACAACAGCACTTGCATAAATCAACAACAAAATCAGAGAACAAATCACTAATCAAATAATAGCAAGAGCACAATCAATAGCGTTCAGCGTTTAATAGCTTACCAGCTAGCACAAAGCTCAAAACTCCAAAGAGATTAACTCGTTTTAGCACCTCGACAATCTATAGCTTTCCGACAGTGCGTGACGTCAGGTGGAATTCTGTAATAGACTCTTCAGATCTCGGTTCACTAAGAGCGATACTGTCATAATTCTTTGATTTTCTAGAACCTTCATTTTTGTCGCGAAATGTTTGCCAAGGTCGGGGGTCGATGGCTTAGCAAACAATATCTCTAGCAATATAATCTCCCTTTCCAACCATAAGACTAATATGGCAGTTAAATGGTATTACAGAATATTTTCAATATTCAATGTAAAGAAATCGAAGATGCTAATGCTTAAAAAATTAAGCTAACTTAACACACACAAAGAAATTTCTTCTTTTTAATCACTGTACCTTAACTCAAAGTGCAAAATGTCATATATCAAAAATTCCTTTTTTACTTTCTCGTATACGAAGTATACAAAGTATTGTAATCGTCAAAAAATTCGAACGCGAAATTTTCACGAATCTCCACGGTTTAGACCTCCCTGAGTCCGAAAAACACAATTTTGGAATTACGTCTGTCTCTGTATCTGTCTGTCTGTGAACACGATAACTCGAAAGCTATTAGAGCTACGGGTATGAAATTTGGTATGCGATCTTTAGACATAATTTGTAGGTTTCTATCATCAGTCTACGTGAAGTCTGTCTGTCCTTCCGCAGTCATTTGAACACTATAACTCAAAACCTTGAATAGCTAGATGGATAAAATTTGGTACAGTCTTTCCTCATCATGAAGGAAATTCCGTATCAAAGTTTGGACCATATCCGTCGAAGGGTTGACTGTCTGTTTGACAGATAATCGCATACTTGTAAAAATTATATTACCTAAACCCTTTGGTTTAGATAAAGAACAATTGATATGACAATTGCAAACATAAATTATAGATCTGTTCCCAAACTCCTTTTAAATCGGTTAAGAAAAGGCGTTAAAATTCCATATTCAATTTCTTTACTTGCGTACTTGAAGCAATCTCTGCGCATGCGCAAGCTATTCCGCGATCGCGAACAAGGTCATTTTCTCCTGTTTTCTTTCCGCTCGCGCACGCCTTCGCATTAGCGGAGCTTGCTAGAGTGTGATAGAAAATAAATATTGCTAAGTTTTAATACATACGCATCTCTTTGAATTTGATTCTTCACCTAAATATTTTACAATTTACTATAATCGACAATGAAAAACCTTCTGATAGTCATCGCATTCTGCGTTACAGTAGTTTCGAATTTTTTTATCCAAGCAGGGGGAGGGAAATGTCATATTTTTGAGAAGTATACGAGAAAGTTTAGGGGAGGCCACTCCCACAGGTTGGTTTTTAATTATACTATTCGGTACCCGTTTATATCGCCAACGGATGACAAACTGCCAATCCCAAAAGGCAAAGTGGCTTCTAAAGTACTATGTGATATGTTAAACATAGGAAACACAGTCAGAGAATGTTCAAAAACGAACAAATCTCTGAATTCTCTCATGAAAATGAAAATTTGCTTAAACTTTCAGCAGTTAATCTTTAACAGAGATAGCTTCATTACATTTGCTCACCTTAGGAGTCATCTTGTTTTCAGAAATTGGCGATTTTATATCAGTTTGCGTTATGAAATTGTACCGAATAACACATTTTACTTTAATGAAGATTTTTTTATATAGCAACTTTTCACTCTGAGTGACGGTATTCCTTTAACGTAAGAACATCTAATTTTTATTTAAAGTTCTTTTATTGCGAATAACGCTTCTAAACACTTCATTTGTAAAGAAATCTTCCTGAAGGAAAGCAACTTCTGATAATATCGGATGAATTATTAACTGATATTAAGGATCGAAAGAAACGGGTAACAAATGAGTTCAAATCCTTCATTTATGTTCCTCTTTCGCAGAAAATAAGTGCAAAATATAACAATAAAATGTTTAATGGGTAAGGTTCTAGTGCTCCAAGCTAAGCGATTCAACTGTTAAAAAATAGATTCCTAAGAGCTTTTTTTTAGCTTTTGAAGTTGTCAAATTGTCCGTAAAATGGAAGCACATCCCTCTGCTTAAACCGGTTTTACAGCATTCCCGTTTCTGCTATTATTGTTGTGCGCAGGAAAGTTTTTCTTCTGTTCTTTTTGTAAACTTATCAGATTTTAACTGGCTCTTTAACCTATTCGCTAGAATGGAAAAAAGACTCGCGTATGTCAATGTTTTTCTTCTGTAGGGTAAGAAAAAAAATAAAAGATAGATTTTTTTTTATGCAAGAGCCAAAATTCAGCTTTTAGAATGCACATGTGGAACAAAGCATTATTTTTTTTTACTTTTCTGCCTTGTTCCTAATTTAATTTATTAATAGAAGGGAAAATGATAAAAAAAGTGGAACTTCAATCATTCATTACTGATGTTGAGGAGGCTTTTGCAGAGCCTTAGCACTAATGCAGTTTAATGTAACATGTTTTCTAACAAATTTGAAATTGGAAGCCGAAGAGCCTGAGACACCGAAATATCATAACTCTCTATTAGACGTGTTAAAGGGTAATGTATGAAACGCCGGCATTCTATAGAATACCTAGGAATTTTATAGAATGCTGGCGTTTTTGACAAAGTCTAAAATATGAGGATTATTTTATTTATTTCACACACAATTTGAGGAATATTAGCACTTTCATTCTATAGAATGACAAATGCTATTTAGGCAAAGTATAAAAAAGGTCACGATAAGGCTATTATTTAAAAGACGTGATGTCCTCAAAAATACAAATGAAAAATAATGAAAGAGTTCCATTAAAAACTTTTATTCATAGAACTTAAAGGAAAATGAAAGTTGTACAAAATTAAACTTATGCCTTTCTTCTTCAAGGAAACAAAATGAAATATGAACCTACTTCTTCCATCAATAAAGGAAGTAATTTTATATTCAATTGCACTTGATTTTATTTCTTATAATAAAATCGAATCGGCGATGTATTTCATACTTTGCCGGTTTGTCATTTGGCATTGTATAGAATGCTTAGGAAATGAATGAAATGGTAATCGTTTCATAGATTGTCGACCAGTTTTCGGCATTCAATAGAATACCGGCTTTCATGCATTGCCGGTAACAGACGCGGGAGATCTTACAGGTCGCTGTGGCATGTTTTGCGTTCCTCCTTGAAACCATCTGGAAAAGTTTCAATCAAACTTTCACCCATCTTCAGAGACCTGCGATGAATGAAGAAAAAGAATTACGGCTTCGTAGGGGCGAATTTTATGTTCTGTTTATTGGGGATAATGTAGAACTTCCATCCCCAAACTAATTTTTGGTGTAATGTTTCGATAAAGATAAACCAGAAGTGAATCCTCCGCACGGAAGTTCTGTGTATCCACACTAAACGACAGAAAACTCATGCATACCAACGGCTAAGGAAAATCTAAGATTTCTTCTTCAGACGGGAATTTTCGAGTAGAAACAGGAGTGTACTTAACGTGCTTTTTAAATCGCTGGAAGACAATATAAGTGGCCAATTTAGACAACCTATGGTGCTACATATTTGTTATCTTTCCTCATTGGGATTCAATATACCCATCACGCGTAACTTCATACAACACGATAGAGGGTTGACTGATGATGACTGCATGGTGATTAGACTCCCAACAGATCAGCACGATGTGAATAGGGAATCACTGTTTTTATATAGGTACGGTGTATGTGTTCAACCGTAAGTAAAACTGAAAGAATTAAGAATTCAAAGAATCTGTACCTTTTTAATAAGGAAAATGTTTGTAGCC